>JADBJO010005651.1:93183-100683 GCA_016801955.1 Conus betulinus | reverse complement strand
TCCACCCTACCCCGTTCGTTCCCCTCCCAGCAAAGAGAGGAGAGAGAGAGAGAGAGAGAGAGAGAGAGAGAGAGAGAGAGAGAGGAGAGAGAGAGAGACGTGGAGATTGGCTGGTAGGGAGGGAGGGAGAAAGACTCGGATAGATAGAGAGAGAGAGAGAGAGAGAGAGAGAGAGAGAGAGAGAGAGAGAGAGTCATAAAAATTATGTAATCCAAATCTCAGATTTCACAAACATCTGGAAAAAACGCTGTTTCAATACATCATCGATGAACAAGAACAAGAACAACAACAAGAACAACAACAACGAGAAGGTTGTGTGGACAGTGCTTTGCCATCCTTAATGACACTGTTGATCGTTGATCTAGTAGTACAAGTCCTTGCTGTATCTCCTGAACAGCCCCATTTCCTACTTGAAGCCGCACAGCCAATAACACCGCGCGCGTTCACCATTTCTCTCACCCGGTTAGTCCGGCATTCTTCGGACAACGATCGGTTGACATTCCTTCCTCCAAACCACACAGGTACATACATACCTTTATCATCCGAGCGATAAAGAGAAGGCCGATACGGCCTTTATAAACAGTGGGCCTAAAGATAGCCCCGCCAGACGCCAACACTTCTCACAGCTCTCGTTGTCGCTTGGCGGCTCTCGTTTAATCAGGCTTGTTGATAGCCGTTCGGGAGCCGTTCGACTGCTTTACGCGCGTGTCGCCGTTTTTTCTTGAATGAAACTAAGTAGACGCCTGATTACGAAGGGGATGTAATGTCGCCTAGTTTGTTCTGTGTGCTCTGCGTTGTCGGTCATTTCTGCTAGGCGATTTGGTGTGGGAAGCAACATTCGTCCGGCATTTGTAGTTATTTCATCATGGGAGCAAGAGTTAACGTACTTGTTTGGATTCTCTCTTGAGGGCACATAAGACCGTATGGCGAAAGCTTGGCTGTGTCTGGAGTGGCACTGTCTTCATCTGTCCGTGGACAGGGGTGGTTGGGTCTGTGGGGTGTGCTCGACAGCTGGAGGGTGGTGGTTTTTCTTCGCCGATGGGTTCTGCAGTCATGAAATACGGGCTGCTACACCCATGGGGATGCTACTTTAAGGCTGTTATGAGTTGCATCCTGTAGTCTGATTTACCTCTGTTCAGGAGCAGTTATGTCCCTTGATATCTTAATGGAGTGTCCTGCGCGTGCCTGTACCCATCGTCAACACAGCGCAGACCTCCAAGGGTGGTACAGGACTGCTCTAAAGGCAGGTGAAGACAGTGCTTCTCTGGGGTCCTCCCCAGCACCCTCGGGTGTTTTTTTTCTTCTTTCTTCTTGTTTGTGATTTTACAAAGGAAGGGGAGAAAATCAATGTCTGTACTCCTTTCGCGTGTGATAGGATGGGACATGTTGCAAAGAGTATGAAGGGGAAGTAAGGAAGAGTGGGAGAGTGTTTTTTATTTGTTTTGTTTTTGAAATAGTATCCTGGCAATTATTTTTTTTGCAAGCGTTTTTGTTAAGCGAAATTTTGATAAAAAGAAAAAAAACAACAAAAAACCCTGTCAGTCGGAACCATAAATGCCACAAACAAAACTGGAATACCGACTGAAATTTGCATAGCACTACTACTAAAAATGTCTCAATGAAACTCTAAGCTATCAGCCACACTGACTATCAAACGTTACAGCCTGCATTTTCCATTAGCTCACGCTTGAAAATGATTTTCAAAAGGAAAAAAAATCTATGAAACTGTTGACGGATTAGTCTTGAAATCAAGGTACAGAGCTCGTCTCCTAAAGCGACACGATTTGTCAGCTTGCTGATGATTTTTAAAAAGCACCTAGGGCGTAGAGGGTTTCCTTAAAGAAGCCTTCTTAGTTCCATCACACCACTTTCCTTTTATTTTTTTTCTTCTTCTTTATACACACAGACAGGAACCCCGGAAGACCCGACGAAGGCTGCTGTACGACGAAGGCCCTCCAGAGATCCAAAGAGCTTCTCCCCTGAAGTTTGCTTTTTATGTGTGGGACAGTCTTGCAGGAAGTGTTCCACTGTCATTGGGGCTGTACCGCATGGGCACCCCCGAAGACCCGCCCAAGTGAAATCTTCCTTGTATAACTCGGTTCATGGTAGGCAAAGTGAGGAATGTCTGGTTATGCCGAAAACCAAAGAGATCCTCTCTTAGATGTACAGTGATCCTCGTCTCAGCAGTTCCCACGGTGTTTTCGTTTGTTTGTGATTGAAACGGTTAATGCTTTCCGGAGATAACGGTTAAACCGATTCTACAGGAATAAAGCGTAAAGTGATTTATTTAGGCCAATTGCATCCGGAGAATAACGAGTTTAATTCATGTACATCGTACCCTAAATCCCTGTGCGCATGCGCATGTGTGTGTGTGTGTGTGTGTGTGTGTGTGTGTGTGTGTGTGAGAGAGAGAGGGGGGGGAGAGGAGAGAGAGAGAGAGTTACTTACGAGGATAATAAGATAAGCATTAATGGAGAGAGAGAGAGAGAGAGAGAGAGAGAGAGAGAGAGAGAGAAGAGACAGACAGACAGACAGACAGACAGATACTTTGTTTTACGAGGAAACATAGATAGGCACTAAAAGAGAGAGAGAGAGAGAAGCACTAAGAGAGAGAGAGAGACACAGACAGAGAGAGAGAGAGATAGAGAGAGAGAGAGAGAGAGAGAGAGAGAGAGAGTTTATTTACGAGGATAATAAGATAAGCACTAATGGAGAGAGAGGAGAGAGAGAGAGAGAGAGGAGAGAGAGAGAGAGAGGAGAGAGAGAGAGGAGAGAGAAGAGACAGGACAGGCAGACAGAGACAGACAGACAGCATACTTTGTTTACGAGGATAATAGATAAGAACTGAGAGAGAGAGAGAGAGAGAGAGAGAGAGAGAGAGAGAGAGAGAGAGAGGCGAGTAAAGTGATGAACAAGCGAAGAAATGATATTATGGAGGACGGTTGAGGGCATAGGGAGGGGGAGGGGGTGAGAAGAAATAAAGAGAGACATAGGTTGCAATGCAGAACAGTAAAAGGATTACCCTGTGAACAAACTCCACTGTTCTATTTCCCGTTTCCTCAGCGGTGGATGGCAAGGTCAAGAGCTATGTAGGTACACCTCACGCGGCGCAATTACACCTCCCTGCGTGGTGGCATAGCAGACAAGACCCATGGCAAGGTCAAGAGCTATGTAGGTACACCTCACGCGGCGCAATTACACCTCCCTGCGTGGTGGCATAGCAGACAACACCCCATGGCAAGGTCGAGAGCTATGTTGGTACACCTCACGCGGCGCAATTACACCTCCTTGCGTGGTGGCACAGCAGACAACACCCAGGGAGAGGTGTCAAATCTCCTTTGAGGGACACAGATGTGAGAGGTCAGTGTCAGGTGGTGCAGCCCAACCTTCCAGCCGTAAGGGTGACGGCGGGGGGTAGCTTGTGTCGCCGGGGAGCACAGCCCCTAGAGATGTGGGGCGGTCGGCGATGGGGCGCTGCCTGATTGCGATTACTGTGGCCTGGGATACCATGCTTGGGAGGGCAGAGCGTGGGGGTGCCCCTCTCGGGCTTGGGCGTTGGAGTATAGAAGGGACTCGTGCAGCGCTCCAGCGATATTTCAAGGACTACCGTGAATAATTAATAAAAAAAAAAAAAGGGTCCCTAAAAGGTTTCGCTATGAGGACGTAAAAGTCAACCATTATCGCTCCATCGACTTTCGTCCTGCTCCCTCTTTGAGGCGGCCTCACGCGGCACAGGATCATCACCACCCGAACATGAAAGAAGGGACGCTGGTGGCCCGGAAGACAGGCCTTTTGGGGGCAAACAGGCGAAGAAAACCGACGCCCACCGTCGGCCGACCAACACTACAACACGAACTGGAGTTCACAAGGAACCAGAACTCAGAGAGCAAGAGACGACCGCCCCCAGCCAGAACCAGGCACAACACTCCTGCCAACAACGACAACTGCCATGTAACAATACAGACTTGAGTCTGTAAGTATACGCTGTCCGGAAGGGCCTCCAGCCATCAGGACGTTCGACTCGATTCGGCGCAGTTGCCCCCAGAGGATGGTCCGACAGCCCTTTACCAACCGTCTCTAATGTGACGCAATGTTATAACTGCGTCACTGGCAACAGTTTGCTCATTTTCATGGTGGCTGTTCTGTGACTGCATGGTTTTAATGCCGACATGCGAATGGCGATTTTGACGTCTGTAGGCCTGTATCTTCGCAAACATCGGTCCGTGCGTGGCTGTCTTTTTTTTTTTTTTTTTTTTTTTTGAACAGCAAAATTTAGAAAGAGAGAGGGTTATTTATGCCAAGGACATAAACAAACAAAGTACAGGACAAGACACAATACATTTCGACCTCTTGGGTCTTCTTCAGGCAAAAAACAATGACGTTTAGGACAGTGAAAAGGAAGAACGGAAACCACTTATCTTCTCATATTCGCCGCACAACCAAAAATGGCCGCCGGACGGAAACGAGGCCACCCAGGAGCGGATCAAGGGAGAGGAAATAGTGAGGGGGGGGGGGGGGGGGGGGATGGATTTTTTCATACACGTCACAAAATATGATGTTGTTGAACAGTTTCTTCATTTCAGTATCAGTAAGGCCTCATCACTGTATGAGGACCAGTCTTTTTCATATACGTCCCTCCACGTTGGCTGCTCAGAACTGAAGCCACCGAGAGCAGGATTACAACTAACCAGTTTGAAAATAACTGAATTTAACGTACTATTGTTTTTGTCATGTGAACAAAATCTTCAGTCTTTTTTCTCTTTCTTTTCCTCCACTCCTCCTTTCACCCATCATCTGCCATTCCCGTCATTCCTATACTGTGTGCTCTTTTACAAGTTAGTCACGAAAGACAAATGGGCTTTCCTGTGTTTTAAGTTTTATTTGGCATCCAATTTTTTTTTCTTCTTCTTCTTCTAATATAAAGGTTTGTTTCATTCCAATCTGTTTGTTTCTATTCCCTTTCATTTGGCAGTCAAGTTTTTTTTTTTTTTATTTCCGTTTGTTTGGCGTTCAAAAGTTTTTGCTGCTGCTATTCCCATTCTTCGCTCAGTATCCAAGGTTTGTTTTGGTGCCTACTTGTGTGACATCCAGGATTACTTTTGTGCGTTCAGGGTTCGATTTTATTGTGTTCGTTTGACATTCAAAGGTATGGGGGGGGGGGGGGGGAGAGGAATGAGAGAGAGAGAGAGAGAGAGAGAGAGAGAGAGACAGACAGACAGACAGACAGAGGTAAGGGAGGGTGATCAGGAAAGAGAGAAAAGGAAGGAAAGAGAAAAGCAGGAAAGTATGGAAGGCGGAAAGAGAGAGACAGAGAGAAACAGAGCCAAGAGATGCAGCATAGAAACAGGATCAACCAGTGAACGAAGTACCAGTTTCCTGAACTGAATCAGTGAACGAAGTACCAGTTTCCTTGCTGGCGACAGCGAGAGTGAGAAATACCTCGGCAGGGAGCGATTGCCCAGAGGAGGTGGTCGGACAGTTTTTCATTCCAAATCTCAAAGGCTCCAGAACACATCCTCCAACAATATCCATCCCACGATGTTCTACGGCGTCAAACCTGGCCAGAGGGCGCAGAGCTGCAAATGCAGCTTTGGGGTAAGACCTTGAGAAGACTGTGGGATTCATTGTGGGGGAAAGGATTGAAGATCTGACGCAGCTAATTAAAATCGACCGCAGAAGAAGGAGGAGAAGAAAAATCTCAATGGGACGGGACGATGCTTCGTTTTGTCTGCGTCATCGGCAACAGTTGGTTCATTTCACGACGCTGGGCCCCTTGTCCTCTGACAGCATTGTTCTAAAAGGGCCGTTGATGAGGATGACGTCTGTGGTCCACCCTATATCTGCACATTTAACCTTAGATTAACAGTGTTTCATGCGTGATAGTTTGTTTTTCTGGCGTGTTGACATTTGTCGCAAAGAATTATGATGCCAGACCGTTTTTGATAAAGAAGGCGTCACTATGTGCAGATCAGTCTGTGTGCACTACACCACGTCTGTGTCTAGCTACACCACGTCTGTGTCTAGCTACACCACGTCTGTGTCTAGCTACACCACGTCTGTGTCTAGCTAAACCACGTCTGTGTACTACACGCTAAACCACGTCTGTGTCTAGCTACACCACGTCTGTGTCTAGCTACACCACGTCTGTGTCTAGCTAAACCACGTCTGTGTCTAGCTACCACACGTCTGTGTCTAGCTGCCCCATGTCTGTGTCTAGCTACCCCACGTCTGTGTCTAGCCATAGAGCCATCACGTGCGGGGTATTGATCTGAACGAGCCTATTTAATAATTGGACAGATAGATAACGAAAGAGTTGGGGAAAGGGGCTTTATGGATGAGACTTAATAAATGCTTGACCTGTGCATTAAACCTATTGTGCTGGTCGGACCTTGAGAGAGAGAGAGAGAGAGAGAGAGAGAGAGAGAGAGAGAGAGAGAGAGAGAGAGAGAGAGAGAGAGAGAGACAATGTGTTCACACACTAAAGTAGGAATACTTGAAAAGAAATATAATACGTCGAAAGAAATACAACAGACCCCCCTCCCCCCACCCCTGTCCCCGATCCCTCTACACCCACCTGCATCACTCTGAAGGGTACAAGGGCGTGAATGGGCGAGTGGATAGGGCATTGTTCTCTCGATCAAAGAATCCTGGGGTCGGTTCCCGCTTGAGACTGTCAGTGTAGACTCTGAGCTTCTCTTCGGGATCCACACCTGCGCAGACTCCAACCCTGTTCCTAGTTCTCCGGGTGACTCTTTAGACCAAGGTCTTGTATGTGAACGCTTGCTTTAAACAACAACAGCATCAAGATCAACAAGAAGAACAGCAGCGACAAACCTTGCATGCACGTTCTGTTCTGTTCCATCCTTCATTGAAAAGTAAGTCATTGTGTCAGTGTGGTGGGATCGGTCTCTCTCTCACTCTCACTCTCTCTCTCTCTCTCTCTCTCTCACACACACACACACGCACACACACACACACACACACACACACACACACACACACACACACACACACACACACACACACGCACGCGCACGCACGCACGCACGCACGCGCGCGCACACGCACACACGGAAACAACCACAGAGACACATTCACATCCGCACGGATGTACATGAGTGCATATGTTATTCAAATCCATCAACATACATGTGCAGATGTATGAAGACAGCTGGCGGTGCACTGTGAAGGCTTGCTTCAAGGGACCGTCGTAAAGGGGACCGCCAGAAGCGGCAGGCACACCGTGCTGACCTTTCCGTGAAACTTGCGGACGGGACCGTTTCGACAGTCGTCGGGGAAACCTACTTCCGGTCACGAAGTTCATAGAATTATGTAGTGTGTCGGTCGTCTTGCTGAGGTGAGTCGCATGCCTGACAACTGAAAATTAAAGAACAAAACAAACAAACAAACAAAGAAAAGACAGTACAAAACAAAGCAAAACCCCCCTTTGTATTCAACAAAGCTTCACTGATGAAATATTGATAGATGTCCTTCAAGGTA
>JADBJO010005651.1:83183-88183 GCA_016801955.1 Conus betulinus | reverse complement strand
CGAAGAAAAGACAGTCCAGTGGACAAAATAACAAACGAATGAAGCGATGGTCAGTTCACGGGTCAATGTCCAGTCTACGTAGAGCTTGGCCAGCCCGTACTGTGGCATACCGGACATACTGGACAGCAGACTCACTTCAAAGAAGTTTGCGGACTGTCCGAAAGGTATTTCAACCGTCGTTGCGTGTGTCAGTTATCATAATTCTGGAGCAAGGCGCGCAAGTAAAGAAACAGATAGGTATACGAGGTAACATGCGAGACTGCAAGCATTCTTGCACAGTCGTCAGCGTACTTGATTAGTGAGTGAGTGAGTGTGAGTGAGTGTGTGTGTGTGTGTGTGTGTGTGTGTGTGTGTGTGTGTGTGTGTGTGCGCGCGCGCGCGCGCGCGTGCGTGCGTGCGTGCTTGCGTGCATGTGTGCATGTGTTTATGAGTGCGTGCACACACACACACACACACACACACACACACACACACACACACACACACACACAGAGAGAGAGAGAGAGAGAGAGAGAGAGAGAGAGAGAGAGAGAGGAGAGAGTGAGAGAGAGAGAGAGAGAGAGAGAGAGACAGACTGACTCATGTGTAGAAAGATGTTCAAGAGGGTTGTTTGGGTTGTTCTCAGAGCCCAGTCGATAGCTCATTGTATGCACAAATTCGATTTTGCATTCGATAAAGCTTCGTTTATCTCGACGTCTTTGTGGTAAGGTCCATAGAATTCACACACACACACACACACACACACACACACACACACACACACACACACACACACACACACATATATATATATATATATTATTTATTTTTTTTTTATAAAAGCGGTTCGGAAGATACCGACCACACAAACTTACAACAACAACACAAAAAAGAAAATAATTGAGCTCAAGGATTGAATTCATAGTTTCAGAGCCATGATTTATACACAGACACCATAAAAGGGTTGACAGTGACTGACATGAAAGAGAGTGGGATGACTGTGAGCAGACAGCTTGGAAAGACGGCTTGAGCAGACAGCTTTTCCGTGCAGGTCCAGTGCGGCTGGCAAGTGTGTCCATTTTGTACACAACGTGTTTCTAAGCAGAGCAGAAGTAACGTGCAAAGACGGTATCCGCCGTAGAGGTCTAGTTAGAGCAGTTATTCCAGACTTTGAGTACTGTCTAGTGTAGGCATCCTTCAGTCTCGGAAGACTATAGAGTTGCGCTCTAGTGTCTATTCTGGTACAGCGACGGGTGTGGCTGGTCGGTCCGACGCGGGAATGACAGTCCCTGTGGCAGAGGGCACAGAGGAAGTCTGACGCTGGTCTATCTGCCTGGGCTGCAGCCTTTCTTCTCATTCTCTTGCTGCTGAGCGAGTGTCTCTTCGAACTTGAGAGACCTTTCTGCACAGTCTGTCTCCAGGCTGACCGTTCGAGGGCTGTTGCTTCCCAGTTGTTCTGGTCAATGTTCAAGGCTTTTAGGTCCCTCTTGCACACGTCTTTGAATCGCAGCTGTGGTCTGCCTGTGGGACGTTTTCCCTGCACAAGTTCTCCATAGAGGAGGTCTTTAGGGATCCGTCCGTCATCCATGCGCATGCATGAACACCTGGAGCTTCATCTACGATGTGCCACGTGAAACAGTTGACGAGCAGAAGAGGACTAGGGCAGAACAGCTGCTGGCATATGCAGGAAAGATCCAGCAGTGGACAGTCCAAGTTCAACAGAAGGTCATCACTGGACACGAAGCATGGACATAGTCACGTATCCCGGAATAAACCAACAGTCGCCTGTGGGCCTGTTTCCACTGGCCTCCTACACTTCCCTCTGGTGAATTCAGAACTACGCCAGGAAAACAGATAATAATAATAATAATAATAATAATAGTAATAATAACAGCATATATAAAGCTTGGCTTGCCAAAGGTTCTGATCACTGACAATCCACACCCTCGTGTATGCAACGGGCTGCCTACCTGGGTAGTGCCGGCTAAAGAGCTGCCTGCCGGTGTCTCATTCAGTTGTTTCCCGTGTCATCTAGTCAATATCGTTCATTCAGTTTCATTACTTCTTTCATTCTTTCAATTTCTCACGCAGGGTGCATGCTATGTGTAACGTGTCATCCATAACAAAGGCCAAACTGGCCCTCTCTTCCGAAAGTTGATGATGGGATTGCGAGATGTTGTGCGTGCGTTCACACACGGAACCTCGGTTTATGGTCTCATTCGAAGGATTATTTGGGAAATGGAATCAGAACCAATGTTAACTCCGAGGGAAAATCCCCCTGTACCGAACCGACCCAGCGGAGATTCGAACTCGCAACCCCAGGATCACTGAGATTACGAGTCCGGCGCTTTTCCAACTGAGCTATTCCGCCCCCCGGAATGGTTGCTTCTTTTATCGCCACACCGTGGGTTGAATCCAGGAAGCCTTTTGGTGACAGAACCATAGTCAGTCTGAAGGGAATGTCCACCATTGCTCGCCTGAAATATGCTGTCGCCATCCAACCTGTGTGTTTGTGAACTGTCCCTTCAACACCAACAACGCCTCAGCTTTCACTGCTCTGATGTCTGAAGGGAGACAACTGCTGTTGTCTCATCACTTGTATTTGTCAGACCTCTCCTCCGGCAATTTTTTCCCCGATCCCTTTGCCAGGAAGCAGCCGCGAGGAACTGTGATTTAAGAGCACCGTCTGCTAGTGCAACGGATATGTGTGGAAGCTCTGGTATTATCTGATGCAAAAAAAAAAAAAAAAATCGTTCAACGATTATTTTTCTGAAAAAAAAATAGAGTAAAAGGTGTTTGATATAATTCCGCCAGACAACATGGACAAACGAATTACAAGACAAAAGACAACGCGTTTCGACCTCTTTACTCAGAACAACGAAAATGAAGAACGAGCGATCACTTATTTTGGTCAAAGTCGGCGCAGGATGGGCGTTCTCTGGTGGAGTTATTTCAAAAACCTTTTCAAGTTTGTTTCAAGTTTCGCCTGCAGTGAGCTCATTTTGCAACGCACTTTTGCTGAAAACAGCATGATGTGTCTGGTAAAAACTTTTCCATCTTAGGATGTGAGAAGGACCCTTGTGAACCAGCATGTCTCAAAGTGACAAGGCTGACAATGCAGGTTAGACCTGGGGCCCGTTTGCCGGTTTAGTAGAGCTAAGGCGACGTGCTGAATCCAGCTCACAGGCAGCTAGACAAGAACAGCATCCACGCTCCTTCTGCTTGTTGATCGTAACTTTCAATTACACCCCATCCTGCCTTCTTTTACGTTGTGTCTGCATCATCACTGAGAAACAGCAGGCTGGCACTCTGACCGTCCAAATTCTTCACAAATCTTTGTACCCTCTGGCCCGTAACAGCTTTCAGACCCAATACCCACCCCCAGTCTTTCACGTTATCTGATCAGCGCTTCAGTCTGCAACTCCTTCACCGTTCTCTGCTGGCTTCTCTTGGACAGAGTGCTATGGCCAGATAGTATCGTACCAGCTGTACTGGCATGGTCTGACAACCGCGAAAAAAAACTTTCCTGCTTTCTGCGCATGAGATGATTTGTTGTGCTGTGTGCCACGGTCGTCATTCAGTGCGGGAGATCCGTGTGAGATACACAGATGAGCCCACAGCCACTGGTGCTTCATGACGCTTTTCTTACTTTGTGCGTGTGCTTCTTTTAAAATCCTAAATCAGAGCACGTTGGGTTCAACAGCGGACTGTTTGACTCCCCCACCTCCTCCCCCCTCTTCCACCCTCTCACCCTCTCGCCCTGCTCTTCACATTCCTGCTCGAGGAACCAGTGTTTTTTTGCCGAAAATCACAGAGAGAGGTCAGGACTACAATTCAGGGATGCGTGTTGATGCGCACAGTTCGGGGATGCGTGTTGATGCGCACAATTCGGGGATGCGTGTTGATGCGCACAGTTCAGGGATGCGTGTTGATGCGCACAGTTCGGGGATGCGTGTTGTTGATGCGCACAATTCGGGGATGCGTGTTGATGCGCACAATTCGGGGATGCGTGTTGATGCGCACAGTTCAGGGATGCGTGTTGATGCGCACAGTTCGGGGATGCGTGTTGATGCGCACAATTCGGGGATGCGTGTTGATGCGCACAGTTCAGGGATGCGTGTTGATGCGCACAGTTCGGGGATGCGTGTTGATGCGCACAATTCAGGGATGCGTGTTGATATGCACGTACCAGCTAGCATCCACTGCACCAATCTTAACCGCTTGTCATGGAAAACGTTCAGCAGCACTTTTGTGCTTAATCTGAACAGAAAAAAAAAAATCACTGGACAGTCTTTCTCCAAATGAGAGACATTTTTCATATCGCCATTTCAGATGAATATTTCATCCTAATTGCATGGCCACTTGATTTAATCGCTGGTCCAAATGAACAGTTAACTGTCATTTTTTTTTTTTTTTTTGCTGTCCCAACCTCTGCACCACCTCAGAGGCAGTGCACCCACGCCGCTCATTCCGACACCCTGTCCACAGCTACAGCCCAGTCGGCCCCGCCGCAGCCCCGGCACCGGCAATTCACAGGGAGCAGTCAATGTCAAGTCGTCAAGAGGCAACCCACCGGAGGAGACACTGCACTGCTGCCGAGTCACTTCGGTGGTGTTCAGTGGCGCCTGTTCTGATCTAACATACGCAGGACACCACCTACTAAGCCCCCTACTGACGACAACAATTGCTTAGTCGCGGAGCCGGCGTGAGTGAGCTCTACCCCCGGAGGGCGCCACCACGTCTGTCCAACGACAGCCCCCATGGACCCGCCCGATACCGGTCACACCCCGACGGAACCAAACCAAGGCCACAGACGCGGAGAGGACATCGAAACTGAGGTCACCATGAGAGCAGGGCATGAAGGGCCACAGAACTTGAGACATTTTTTTTTTAATGCTGATTGATGAGAATGAGGATGATTAAGATGATGCTACGGATTTCCATTTCAGTCTGAGACTACATGACAGGGCTGTACTCTACACTTCCTTTCATAATATATCCCGACGTCAACCAGGCCCGAG
>JADBJO010005651.1:70683-78183 GCA_016801955.1 Conus betulinus | reverse complement strand
GATGGGACTGACATAAAGAAGAAAAAAAAAAAAAACACCAAAGAAAAACACCAACAAAGAAGAAGAAGAAGAATATGAAGAAGAAAGAAGAAGAAGAATATGAAGAAGAAGAAGAAGAAAAAGAAGAAGAAGAAGAAAGAAGAAGAAGAAGAAGAAGAAGAAGAAGAAGAAAGAAAAAGAAAGAAAGAAAGAAAGAAAGAAAAAAGAAAAGACGAACGTTATTTCCCTTGTTAAATGCTCGTTAAACGGTTCATGTCGCAAAACTGCCAGTGTCCGTAAGAAGGAAATATTCAAGAGATTCCCAAAATAAAGGAAAAATCCAGAAAGTAACCAAGCAAGCAAGCAGCAGCCCAGCATGTAGTTTCCCAGAATGTAATCCATAGCAAGCAGTCCAGCATCTAGCCCACAGTATGTGTAGCCCGCATCATATAACCCAACATGCAGTCTACAAGGTGTAGCCCACAGCATGTAGCTCACAGTATTTTGTCCAAAATGTAGCCCACAACAAGCAGCTCACAGTAAGTGGCCCACAAATAAGCCCACGGCATTTAGTTCACAGTATGTAGCCCAGAATGGCGCCCACAGCATGTAGTTCACAGTATATAGCCCAGAATGTAGTCCACAGCATGTAGTTCACAGTATATAGCCCAGAATGTAGCACATAGCATGTAGTTCACAGTATATAGCCCAAAATGTAGCACATAGCATGTAGTTCACAGTATATAGCCCAGAATGTAGCCCACAGCATGTAGCCCACGGTGTGTAGCTCATAATGTAGCCCACAGCATGTAGTACACATTATGTAGCCCACAATGTAGTCCACAGCATGTGACTCACAGTATGTAGCCCACAATGTAGCCCACAGCATGTGACTCACAGTATGTAGCCCACAATGTAGCACATAGCATGTAGTTCACAATATATAGCCCAGAATGTAGCCCACAGCATGTAGTTCACAGTGTGCAGCCCAGAATATAGCCCACAGCATGTAGTTCACAGTATATAGCCCAGAATATAGCCCACAGCATGTAGTTCACAGTATATAGCCTAGAATGTAGCACACAGCATGTAGTTCACAGTACATAGCCCACAGCACGTAGTTCACGGTATGTAGCCCACAGCATGTATATATATAGTCCAGATTGTAGCCCCATAACATATGGCTCACAGTATATTGCCCAGAATGTAGCCCACAGCATGTGACTTACAGTTTGTAGCCAAGAGCATGTACCTCACGGCGTGTAGCCCACAACATGTAGTTCACAGTATGCAGCCCACACAATGTAGCCCACAGAATGTGGCTCACAGTATGCAGCCCACAATGTAGCGCATAGCATGTAGCTCACAGTGTATAGCCCACAATGTAGCCCACAGCATGTAGCTCACAGTCTGTAGCCCACATTGTAGTCCACAGCATTCAGTTCACAGTCTGTAGCCAACAATATAGCCTACAGCATGTAGCTAACAGTATGTAGTCCACAATGTAGCCCACAGCATGTAACTGACAGTATCTAGCTCACAATTTCGCCCACAGCATGTAGCTGACAGTATGTAACCCAGAATGTAGCCCACAGCATGAGGCTAACGGTATGTAGTTCAGAATGTAGCCCACAGCATGTAGTTCACGGTATGTAACCCAGAATATAGCCCACAGCATGTAGCTAGCTAACGGTATGTAGTTCAGAATGTAGCCCACAGCATGTAGTTCACGGTATGTAACCCAGAATGTAGCCCACAGCATGTAGCTAACGGTATGTAGTTCAGAATGTAACCCACAGCATGTAGCTCACAGAATGTATTCCAGAATGTAGCCCCACAGCATGTAGCTAACAGTATGTAGCCCAGAATGTAACCCACACAGCATGTAGTTCACGGTATGTATCCCAGAATGTAGCCCACAGCAAGAAGCTAGCTACAGTATGTAGCCCAGAATGTAGCTCACAGCATATAGATCACATTATGTAGCCCACAATGTAGCCCACAGCATGTAGCTCACAGTATGTAGATCACAGTATTTAGTCCAGGATGTATCCTACAGCATGTAGGTCACAGTATGTAGTCCACAGCATGTAGCACACAGTATGAAGTCCAGAATGTATCCTACAGCATGTAGGTCACAGTATGTAGTCCACAGCATGTAGCACACACAGTATGAAGTCCAGAATGTGTCCTACAGCATGTAGGTCACAGTATGTAGTCCACGGCATGTAGCACACAGTATGAAGTCCAGAATGTAGCCTACAGCTTGTAGGTCACAGTATGTAGCCCACAGCATGCAGCTCACAGTAGATAGCCCACAGTGTAGCCCACAGCATGTAGCTCAAAGTATGTAGCCCACAATGTAGCCCACAGCATGTAGCTTACAGTATGTAGCCCACAATGTAGCTTACAGCATGTGGCTCACACTATGTAGCCCACAATATTGCCCAATCTGTAGTCTGGCATGTAGCTCACAACATGTAGCCCAGTCTATAGCCCCAGCATGTAGCATAGTATACAGCCCACAGCATGTAATCCAATAGATAGCTCAGGGCGAATAGCCCGGCATACAGCCCACAAGTATACAGCCTGGCATGCAACCCACAACACGTCCCTAGTATGTAGCCCTGGATGTAGGCTATCATGTGGCTCAGCATGTCGCCCCCAACGTGTAGCCTAACATGTCGCCCAACACGTAGCGCACAACGTGGAGCTCAGTATGTAGCCCACAGAATGTAGCCTAGATTTTTTTTTTTTTAGCCCACTATTTAGTACAACATATCACCCAAACATGTAACCCAACAGACAGCTCAAAATGTTTCGCCCATCGCATATAATCAGGCACGTAGCCCACAACAGGTTGCTTGTCATACAGCCTCGGCATATAGGTAACCCTGTGAGTAGCCCAACGAAGGCCAGCACGTAGCTTGCGGGATATAGTCCAGAATGTAACCCCAACAGTTTATCCACAGGCGTCTAGCCCAGTATGTTTCCCCAACCTTTTTGGCCCGGTGTGTAGCCAGCCAGGTTGACGTCAACAGCAGGGGAAGAAGGACGACGCTTGACGAAGGACGGACTAGGGTCCAGGAGCCAATCCTGGGAGGAACTGGCCTAACTGGTCATTCATCATCACCCCTTGTTCAGACAGGATGAAGGCTACCTCGGGCGACTGCACTGGGCAGCAAGTTGGGGAGTGTTTTGTGTATTGCAGAGGAAAGCTGATACTAGTCTTTTGTACACATCCGGGAAGCTGGCTAACCCCATTCTTGCAAAATCTGGTTGTGCTGCGCTCGTTCTTGGGTAGGTCTGGCAGCCGTGTGTTGTGTACAACACGCCATGAATTGAATTAAGCAAAGCAAAACAAAACAAAACAAAACGAAACAAAACAAAAACAAAACAAAACAAAACAAAACAAAACAAAACAAACAAAAAAAACAAAACAAAACAAAACAAAACAAAACAAAACAAAACAAAACAACAACAACAACAACAACAAAA
This sequence comes from Conus betulinus, assembly GCA_016801955.1. Classification (NCBI taxonomy): domain Eukaryota; kingdom Metazoa; phylum Mollusca; class Gastropoda; order Neogastropoda; family Conidae; genus Conus; species Conus betulinus. The sequence goes on along the minus strand of JADBJO010005651.1, from coordinate 74,706 downwards.
ATTAGTTTCACAGTGAGGCGACGGCAGGCGGAAACTGAAATATATTTTAAAAAGAATTATTGGCAAGTCCGCCAAAAACAACAGGCACAGACAAATTACATTTGTACATTACATTTTTGCAATTTGTTTGTCCCTGTTGTTTGGCGGAGTTACTTACTCATAATTTTTTTTAAAAATTAAAAAAACAAAACAAAAACAAAAACAAAAAAAAACAAGCAGAGTTTTTTTTTTCTTTCATATAAAACAACATTAGAACACGGACATACGTGGTTAGCTAGTTAAACGTGTAGGCCTGTGTTGAAAAGTGATCGTAAAATGCTGAATGATGTTGTACTTACAACACAGATTCTAGTATTTAGTTATTGTTGTCGTCGTTGTTTGTTTTGTTTCCCATTAAAGGGATTTCTTTGTTTTGTAACGTGTGAATTGAACTGCTCCACATTATTACCTCTGTTCAGCTAGGGATTTCTGCTACCTCCGATGGTATGTCATTTGATTCTCTGTTAACAAGTTTACGCCCCCCAAACAAACAAACAAACAAACAAACCCAACCCAACCCAACCCAACCCAACCAAACAAAACAAAAAAAAAAAAAAAAAAAAAAAAAAAAAAAAAAAAAAAAAAAAAAAAAACGAAACAAAACAAAAAAACAAACCAATAAACCAACAAAAATCGTAACCGATTCTAACGAAACTCAGTGAAAAGATGGAAAAAGGCCCAAGAACAAGCTCATCAAATTTCAGCCCAGATCCGTGATACGGATTTGGATCCAGATCGGGGTCAAAGGGGATGCAGGGTCTTTTCATCCATGGTGGAGGTGTGCGCTCTCCCTAGTGCCCCTCCAGTTATTCTGACATTTAGTTTACGTGATTTAATGTCTTTTATGTTTTTTTTTTGTTTAAATTCCGGTCATGTGTTTTATGTATTGTGGGTGCAGTGTTTCTGTGTGTACGGGTGGAGTTGATACTATTGATATAAATCATGTGGACGAAGAAACTTGATTTTGGAAAAAAGAAAAACATATTAATAAGCAGTCAGTTCGAGAAAAGCTTGAAATAAAAACAACCCTTCCATGCCCATGATGGGCTGATGACAAAGTGCTCGACACCAGCAGATCCGTAGGTACTGTCGTAGAATGGACGTGGTGCTTGCACCTCAAACGGGAGACGGTTCACTCACACCAGCTCCACAATGAAAGTGTTGTCAGAAGTTCAAATTGCAGGCGGTGTCCTGTTGTGCTGGACACCACCGAGCATTATGGATGTGACATGGCAGCACCGCAGTGTCCCCTCTGGTGGGTTGCCTCATAACGACATGACGCTTGCGATTCAAAAAAAGTGACTGTCCTCTCGCGATGACGAAACAAATGAGGCAACTAACCCGGTAAAGGCCCCCGGTGTGCGGCTTGCGATAAACCCATGTAACAGAAGTCATGTAGGAAGTAAAAAAAAGGCTTACAATAAACCCATGTAACAGAAGTCATGTAGGAAATAAAAAAGGGCTTACAATAAACCCATGTAACAGAAGTCATGTAGGAAGTAAAAAAAGGCTTACAATAAACCCATGTAACAGAAGTCATGTAGGAAATAAAAAAGGGCTTACAATAAACCCATGTAACAGAAGTCATGTAGGAAGTAAAAAAAAAAGGCTTACAATAAACCCATGTAACAGAAGTCATGTAGGAAGTAAAAAAAAGGCTTACAATAAACCCATGTAACAGAAGTCATGTAGGAAGTAAAAAAAGGGCTTACAATAAACCATGTAACAGAAGTCATGTAGGAAATAAAAAAGGGCTTACAATAAACCCATGTAACAGAAGTCATGTAGGAAATAAAAAAGGGCTTACAATAAACCCATGTAACAGAAGTCATGTAGGAAGTAAAAAAAGGGCTTACAATAAACCCATGTAAAAGAAGTCATGTAGGAAATAAAAAACAATGTGCAAAGCATATAAACGTACTCCCAGTTTATCTCGAATACCAGTACTTTCTGAGATATTCCATATAGAAGGAAAACCGTTTGGGGGCCGTTATAGCCGTTACCAATGGCTACTCTGGTAAAATATAACATCGGGCATCATCCGTGACCCATAATGAACATGCGTACACATTTTCAAAAAGATCGGCCCAGACGTTTTTTTCTGGAGCGAATGGAACACATTTTGACCACGGACAGACACACAGACAGACACACAGACAGACAGACAGACACACAGACATCAATTCTTTCGTTCTGATGTGAAGCACTCCCTGTTCTATAAGAACTGGGAGCACAAAAAAAGGGCTTACAATAAACCCACGTAAAAGAAGTCACGTAGGAAAAGAACAACGGGCTTGCAACAAACCCATGTAAAAGAAGTCACAAAGGAAAAGAAAAGAAAGGAGTGGCGCTGTACCCTGGAGACACGCTCTCCTTGGGGAGAACTACCCAGAGAAATCTCTTGTGATTACGAAGTTATGTAATACAATATAACACAGCTAAACGCACTGCGACACAACGACACGATACAATACAATACAATACAAAAACATTACAGAACAATACGATACAGTGCAATAGAAACCAACACATTGCGACACAATTCGACACGACACAGTATAACACAACTACAGTACGAGACGAAACGAAACCATGCAATGCAATACAACAGAATGCATACGATCGGAAACAATGCAATACAACACACAACAGGTCATGGTACAAAACACAGCGATACAACACAATACAACAAAACACAATACAACACAACATAAGACAATATGATATAACACAATACCAAACGACACAATATTAAACAATACTATGCGACACAACAAAATGTAATTCAAGACGATACGATATGATTGCAACGATACGAATGCGATGCAGCTCAACACGGTACAATACAACACGATACCATACCATATGATATGACACGATACGATGCAACACAACACAGCAAGCCTACTATACAATATAGGTTACATGACTCACTCTGTTACCGCGCAGTCCCCCCCCCCCCCCTCTCTCTCTCTCTCTGTTAATAAATGTCATTGCCTTTCTCTCTCTCTCTCTCTCTCTCTCTCTCTCTCTCTCTCTCTCTCTCTCTCTCTCTCTCTCTTTCTGATTTCATCCACTGAAACAAAACCGTGTTGATTGGACGACAACAAACATTGGGTCTGCTTTGACAAATGCACAAGAAATGGCAGACACGCCTTGAATAATCCCATTCTTGTTCGCAGACCAGTCAGCAAGCCAAACCTGTAACTCCCATCTCTTACATTCCTCCTTTCCTCTCCATCTCTTCCGTTAAAACATACAAACAAGCAAACAAAACAAACAAAAAAACACTGAATCTGCGACAACCCCATTCGCACTTCAGATTGAAATCAACACAGCCTCAACTACTGTGGTTTATGTCACGGGCGAAAACACGACCCCCACGCGTATGACGTCATCGTAGGCCGGAAATTCTGTCTAATTGCTGCTCCATCGCCCTCTGTTATACCCCCCCACAGACTCCACAGACCCCCCCCCCCCCCCCCCCCCCCCCCCCCCCCCCCCCCCCCCCCCCCCCCCCCCCCCCCCCCCCCCCCCCCCCCCCCCCCCCCCCCCCCCCCCCCTCCCTCTCTCTCTCCCTCTCTCTCTTCGCCCCCGCTGCTGTCCCCTTTGACTCTAAGGAAATGACATGGCTGAATGGCCCCTTAGCATTGCGATCTTGGCACAACAACGTGAAGTGTTATGACAGGGTGTAGAGAGAACAAGAAGAAGACGAAAAGAGCTTAGCGTTTGTCGTGAACTTCAGGAATGACCTTTTGATGCTTTGGACCGGAAAATTTGATCTCACTTCTCAACAGAAATTTCAGACACTCGTCATTATTTTTTTAAAGAGGGAATTTTTAAGGCCCTCTTAGTATTTGTCTAACAATTTTTCTTCGAACATTGAATATCTGATTAACATTAAGCTGTTTTACCATTTGCGTAATTTGTCGTAGACTAAGTGCATACAGTTTAAACATCACGTTCTCTCAATGGATTGGGATG
>JADBJO010005651.1:58183-60683 GCA_016801955.1 Conus betulinus | reverse complement strand
AGGAGGAGATAACATCACTGCGAGAGGGAAAAACAACAAGCAGCTGTCGGCGACACGTTTCTTTTCGTTCACCCTTCCTCAGCTAGAGATCCGACATTCACGGTGGGTGACACGGATTTTGGCGTCCACGACCGTTCTGTAATCCCACCATTGAGATAGCCAGCACAGGGCGTCATAAAACGGGTTCTTCTTGACAGCCACCACTGGCATATGGTAAGAATTGTTTCTGGTTCGGACGGCTCTGACAACAATAGTTATTATCCCTTTGTTTCTTTGTTTCTTTTTTCTTCTCTCAGCTCAACGGCATCAAGCAGGTTGTCCTAAGCACAAGCATGATTCAGGTCTGCGGCATCAGATCTAGGAAAGTTAAATAGTCGGAATACAAGACGGTGCTCATGTTCTAATGCAGTTTAAAAACAGAGAGGCCTGAAATCGACATCGCCGTGCCAGAAATGGAAGAAGCTTTGTGCACAAAATTGGAAAGGAAGGGAGAGAACTGAAAGTAAAAATATCATTTAGCATTTATGGCTGTATTGAAATCCATTTGAAACTATGGGCCCTAAGAGCTGCGGTTTATACTCTTGCTGGAAAAATAATCAATGGAACACAATGGCACACTGTACTTCACGAATTCCATGCAAGACGCTTACTGTCAGGTAAACAATCTGAACACATGTGATAACGATAGAACAGATAGACACACCATAGGGGAGACGTTAAAGCAAAAATTTGATTATGCTTATCTATTTATATCTGTCTGTCTATCTCTTTATTATATACATATATCTATATCTATGTGTGTGTGTGTGTGTGTGTGTGTGTGTGTGTGTGTGTGTGTGATCTGTCACTAATAAAAAAAAAAAGACAAAGCGCATGGTCACGACCAAAATATAATGATCGAGTTTTTTTTTTTTTTTAAGAAACTGTATGTTTTAAATGCTATCTGCATGACGTGTAATTTTACATCTATGTACAATTCAGGACAAAATCCCAGTCATTGATCTATCGGAAATTGAAAAGCCCAAACAAAGAAAATCGGAAGTAAAGGGGCATTACTCTGTCAAGTGGATATGGGCCAGCATTTGATAAAAGAAAATAAAACACTAAAAGAAAAGAAAAGAAAGCATTGAATAATCAGTTATTTGGGAGCAGTTTGCTTAAATTAGATCCGTACAGGAGGGGAGGAAGGGAAGTAACTGAACTGTATTGCATGGCATTGTCGATACTTTCCTATCGAAGGGAGAACGACCGTTCTTTCTGTCATCCGATTGATTGTGAAAAGGCTTTTGACGATGTGAACGAAGCCAGGACAAAAGCTCCTCGGTTGATGGAGTCATGTGATGCATTGTAAAAAACGAAATCGCTATGCATAACACGCTGTGTTTCGCTGTCACTCGAGAGTTTTGACATGATGATAATTTATCATCTTTGTTCTTTACATCCTCCTCCTTCCCCCCGGCACACACATACACACAGACAGAGACACAGACACATACACACACGCACAGACACAGACACAGACACACATACGCGTGCGCGCGCACACACACACGCACTCACGTGCGCGCACACATACACACACAAGTGTGTACACACGCATGCGCGCGCGCGCGCGCGCACACACACACACACACACACACACACACACACACAGACATAGATACAGACAAACACACACACACACACACACACACACACACACACACACACATGCGCACGTGCGCACACATGGGCCCGTGCCCACACATCCACACACACAGTTGTACATTCACTACACACACATACAAAAAAAAAAGAAAGAAAAAAGACAATCAGTGTTAGGAAGGCACTCAATGTCTTACCAGCGCATTGGGCTAATAATGCGTAGGTCAGACATCTGCTAAGTCGTAGCCACGACACCCTCTTCTTCAATTCTCTCATCTTAGTTTTGAATTCATGTGTCCATCAGTTTAAAATCATGCGGATGTGGTGTAGCGTATATGGACTAGTCCGCACTAGTAGTGACGCCTCCTTGATGAAACTGAAACTGAAACTGAAACCGTGTTTCTTTACTGTAGTCCAGAGTTTTTTTTTGTTTTTTTTGTGCCTTTATAGCTCAGTTTCAAAACGGAGTGACTGAGGGCGGAAAATGAAGCAAAATTTAGAAAGAGAGGAGGTTAGTTACCGCCAAGGACACAGACAAACAGAGTACAGGACAAGACACGATGCATTTCGACCTCTTGGGTCTTCTTCAGGCGAAAGCAAATAACATTTAGGACAGTGAAAATGAAGAAAGAGAACCACTTATCTTCTCGTGTTCGCCTCACGATCAAAAATCTCTATATATAGCTCATTTAACTTTAGTAGTTGAAAGTCTGTGCTTTTTTTTTCCCTCAACGCGATGGGATCCGAGGGGGTCATACAGTGTGGTATTCGAGTTTTCCGGAAGCACTGTGTGAGTTATTTCCTGTTTCTGTCATTCTCTGTGACGCTGCCTTTCTTTTCTTTTTTTTTTTTTTTG
>JADBJO010005651.1:50683-53183 GCA_016801955.1 Conus betulinus | reverse complement strand
TGACGGAGTGTGGGTACTGGTTATGAAGGAGTGTGGGTAGCGATTGTGATGGAGTGTGGATACTGGTTGTGATGCAGTGTGGGCACTGGTTTGTGATGGAGTGTGGGTACTGGTTGTGATGGAGTGTGGGTACTAGTTGTGATGGAGTGTGGGCACTAGTTGTCATGGAGTGTGGGCACTGGTTGTGATGGAGTGTGGGCACTAGTTGTCATGGAGTGTGTGGGCACTGGTTGTGATGGAGTGTGGGCACTGGTTGTGAAGGAGTGTGGGCACTGGTTGTGATGGAGTGTGGGTACTGGTTGTGATGGAGTGTGGGTACTGGTGTAGTGGAGTGTGGGCACTGGTTGTGATGGAGTGTGGGTACTGGTTGTGATGGAGTGTGGGTACTGGTTGTGATGGGAGTGTGGGTACTGGTGTAGTGGAGTGTGGGTACTGGTTGTGATGGAATGTGGGTACTGGTTGTGATGGAGTGTAGGTACTGGTGTAATGGAGTGTGGGTACTGGTTGTGATGGAGTGTGGGTGCTGGTTGTGAAGGAGTGTAGGTACTGGTTGTGAAGGAGTGTGGGTACTGGTTGTGATGGAGTGTGGGTGCTGGTTGTGATGGAGTGTGGGTACTGGTTTAGTGGAGTGTGCGTACTGGTTGTGATGGAGTGTGCGTACTGATTGTGATGGAGTGTGGGTGCAGCGTGGGTGGTGGTTGTGATAGGGTGTAGGTACTTGCTTTGACAAAGTATGGGCCTGGTTGTGAAGAAGTGTGGGCGTTGGTTGTATGGTTGAGGCAGTCTAATTCAAACAGACTTCTAAACTCGTGTTAGCGTTAACACCTTAAAGCTGGATCGAAAATTTCATGAGGGCAGAGCACAAAGAATGGCTTTCCTGTAAAGTTGTCTAGGGTCTTTTACACACACACACACACACACACACACACACACACACACACAGAGAGAGCTAATCAGCTTTTTCATTCCTGACACCGCATTTCAGACAGGAATTAAATCCAGCACATGAAAACCGAATAGCCATTACATGCACATTGTTCCAGAAAGCTCCCGGTAGGCACACCCACTATTTGAGAGTAATTCCAATATAGTGATTCGACGCGTATCAGAGCAAGACTATCAGAGGCTGTTTCCTCATGGGCAATGCTCAGTTGTTGTTGTTGTTGTTGCTGTTGTTGTTGTTGTTGTTGTATCCTGGCTAAAGACTCCAGGGATCATCCGAACAGCCGAAGTACCTTGAACACTATGGTACAAATGCATCAGCTGGGGATGAGAATATTACGTGTGTGACCGTTTTTGATTACCCCGCCACGTGGGCAGCCTCACTCCGACTTCGGGGGATTTTGGAGACTGATAAATGTTACGCAAGGAGCATGTCACAACTGAAGACAAACGATGATTGTGTGTGTGTGTGTGTGTGTGTGTGTGTGTGTGTGTGTGTGTGTGTGTTGTGTGTGTGTGTTTGCGTGCGTGCGTGCGTGCGTGCGTGTGTGTGTGTGTGTGTGTGTGTGTGTGTGTGTGTGTGTGTGTGTGTGTGTGTGTGTGTGTTTACTGTTACAACGTATTTACCTGTCTTGTGATAGGAAATCTTTAGTCGTTATGTTTGTTTTTGTTTTTTGTGACTACGTACGAAATGCCAGGTTCTTTGTTGTAATCTTAATGACAACAGAATGAGATTTTACACACACACCGTCTAGAGTGGCGATTAGCTGTCCCATCTATCTATCTATTTGCCTATAGATATGACCTATCTATGCAGCTGTTTCTTTATGTCACAAAGACGTGTTTTTCTATCTGCTTGTTCATTTATTCATTAATTGTTTATTTGTTTATAAATTCATTCATTTCGTTTGTCAGATATTAGTAAGATGTCAGTTAGATAGCAGTTGGTAGATTAGTTAGGTAGATAGATGTCAGTTAATTAGTGTGTTAGTTAGATATTTGTTTGTTAGGTATTAATTACTTGGTTATTCATCCGGTTATTAGTTAGGTATTAGTTAGATCTTAGTTAACGTAGATATCAGTTAGTTCGATTGTTCATTCATTAGTTAGATATTGATTAGTTAGTTGTCAGTTAGTTTGCTAGTTAGTTAGATATTAGTAAACTAGATCGCAAGTTCGTTAATGAGTTAGATATTAATTAGTTAGTTAGATGTTAATCAGTTTGCTAGTGAGTAAGATATTAGTACACTAGTAACTTCGTTCGTTCGTTCGTTACTTAGTTACGTATTTGTAATTTGAGGATGACAAAAGCTGGTTAGTGGCACAGACTTCATCTTCAGAGCCGTGTAATGGCACCAACACAAGAGATGTCTAGCGGTCCAGCTAGTTCTATGATTGCAAATGTGTGTGCGTGCGTGCGTGCGTGCGTGCGTGTGTGCGTGCGTGCGTGCGTGCGTGTGTGTGTGTGTGTGTGTGTGTGTGTGTGTGTGTGTGTGTGTGTGTGAATTCAATGTCAACAAAGATGTCCAACGGCCCAGTTTGGGCCTATGATTATATG
>JADBJO010005651.1:38183-45683 GCA_016801955.1 Conus betulinus | reverse complement strand
GCGGTTTTCTTCTTTATGAAAAATCTCAGAAAGTACTTGGCCGATCTTTCTGAAAATTTGTAGGTATGTTCATTATGGGTCACAGATGATGGCCGATGTTTTACCAGAATAGCCGTTACAAACGAGGGCTATAACGACCCAAAATGTTTTTTCCTCTTTATGGAATACCTCACTCGTATTCAAGATAAACTGGGAGTACGTTTATATGCTTTGCATTTTGTTTTTTATGTTCCTGTCATGCTTCTTCTGCGGTTTTCGACTGCGCCACGGTCTCTTTTTTGGTACTCCTTTGTTTTCCTGTCTTGCTTTGTCTCTTTTTTACAAAAGAAAATATTTTTTTTACTTTGATCGTACAATATCCATTGATCTACAAAAGAGAAAAGAGATCTGGATGCTAAACATTTCAGCAGAGAGAAACAAGACTATAGTAAATGAAAGAACAAAGCTTTTCTCTCGAAGTGTCCTTCCCGTGTCCTTCCCGTGTCCTTTTCCGTGTCCTTCCCGCGTTCTTCTTTTGTCAATGCAGTCATTTCGTATCGTTCTCAACACACGCACACACACACACACACACACACACACACACACACACACACACACACCACACACACACACACACACACACACACACATACACGCGCGCGCGCACACACGCATGCACGCATGCACGACACGCTCGTTCGCTCGCGCGAGCTCGCGAGCTCTCGCGCGTGCACGCACGCACACGCACACACACACACACACGCACGCACGTACGCCCACACACACGCACGCACGCACGCATACACACGCATGTACGGATACACACAAATATCCTCACACACACACACACACACACACACACACTCACACTCACACCACCACACACACACACACACATACGCACGCACACACACACACACACACCACACACACACACACACACACACACACACACACACACACACACACACACACACACACACAACACACACACACACACACAACATACACACACACACACACACACATCTATTTATCAATATCTACATACAGTCGAAGCCGCTTATAACATTTGTGTATAGAATTTTTTTTTTTTTTTTTTGGTTAGAGTTAGAGAGAGCGAGCGAGAGCAGAGGAGGCGAGCGAGAGAGAGGAGAGAGAGAGAGGAGAGAGTGAGAGAGGAGAGAGAGAGGGAGAGAGAGAGGAGAGAGAGAGAGAGAGGAGAAAGAGGAGCACACACACACACACACCACACACACACCCACACACACACACACACACACACACACACACATATACACGCGCGCGCGCACCACACGCATGCACGCATGCACGCACGCTCGTTCGCTCGCGAGCTCGCGAGCTCTCGCGCGTGCACGCACGCACACGCACACACACACACACACGCACGCACGTACGCCCACACACACGCACGCACGCACGCACGCATACACAACGCATGTACGGATACACACAAATATCCTCACACACACACACACACACACACACACACACACACACACCTCACACTCACACACCACACACACACACACACACATACGCACTCACACACACCACACACACACACACACACACACACACACACACACACACACACACACACACACACACACACACACACACACACACACACACCACACACACAAGCCATACCACACACACACACACACACACACATCTATTTATCAATATCTACATACAGTCGAAGCCGCTTATAACATTTGTGTATAGAATTTTTTTTTTTTTTTTTTGGTTAGAGAGAGCGAGCGAGGGAGCGAGAGACAGAGAGACGAGAGACGAGAGAGAGAGAGAGAGAGAGAGAGAGAGAGAGAGAGAGGAGAAAGAGCGAAAGAGGGAGCGAGAGACAGAGAGAGAGAGAGAGAGAGAGAGGGGAGAGAGAGACAGAGACAGGAGAAGAAAGAGGAGAGCAAGAGAGAGAGGGAGCGAGAGACAGAAAGAGACATCGGAGAGAGAGAGAGAGAGAGAGATAGAGAGAGAGAGAGAGAGAGAGAGAGAGGGGGGGGAGGGAGAGGGGGAGGAGGAGAGAGAGATGCATACTTGTGCTGTTCTAAATCGGGGGAAGGGCTGCTGGAAAGACGTGAGCAGGTTTCAACCTGGTGTGGAGCAGGCGAAGGAGTTGAGGGAGACGTGATCATGGAAGGGCCACAGCACCCCGGGGGGGGGGGGTAGGGAGCAGAGAGAGGAGAGAGAGCGAGAGAGAGAGAGAGAGAGAGAGAGAGAGAGAGAGAGAGAGAGAGAGAGAGAGAGAGATGTAGCGTGCTCAGCTCGGCATTCTTGGATCCGTCACGTCATGAGAGGTGATCTGTCGGGCTTTGGGAAGACGAAGATTGTCACCTTTTAAGACTGTGAAGGCCTTGTCGATCTTCGCTTTGTTGTTGTTGTGTTGTTGTTGTTGTTGTTTTCCCTTCCAGTGTTTATATTCATCTCGAGAACAGGTCACCCCCCCCCCCCCCCCAAGTACAGAAGTAAAGCCTCTGTGTGTTATATTTCTGTCTGACCGTCCACTTACTGAGGCTGACGACGTCTCTGGTCTTTCTGCCAAAGTAGTCTGATAAAAAAGTCACCTGCAAACGGCTCTCTGTAAGAATGGCCACCAAACTGGACAATGACAACGTCCTTCTGTGAGAGTAGAGTGACAGGACAACGTGCCTCTGTGAGAGTAGACTGACGGGACAACGTCCTTCTGTGGAGTAGAGTGACAGGACAACGTCCTTCTGTGAGAGTAGAGTGACAGGACAACGTCCCTTCTGTGGAGAGTAGAGTGACAGGACAAAAGTGACGTCCTTCTGTGGAGTAGAGTGACGGGACAACGTCCTTCTGTGAGAGTAGAGTGACAGGACAACGTCTTCTGTGAGAGTTAGACTGACGGGACAACGTCCTTCTGTGAGAGTAGTAGTGAAGGACAACGTCCTTCTGTGGAGAGTAGAGTGACGGGACAACGTCCTTCTGTGAGAGTCGAGTGCCAGGGACAAACGTGCTTCTTGGGGAAGTAGCCTGACGGGACACGAAACTTCCTTCGTTTGCTAGTGAGGCTGGTTGACAGGACAACGATCTTTATATAGAGAGTGTGTAGATCATACAGGTCCAAACGTCCTGGTTGCTCCTTGAGCCATTACCGCAACGTGTTACTATTGCAGTTTTTAACGGTCTCGTCAAGCACTGGTCATCAGTTGACAAGGTGGTGGAAGTTTAGAGGCCGAGGGAAACCAAAAACTCTGACTCTCAGGGCTCTGTGACAAGGAGTCGGGACGAGCAGTTGAGTTAGATACTCTGCCTGGTCGGGACCATCTAAGGAGGAGAAGGAAAAGGAGGAGCGCCGCTGTCAAGATATGCACGGGCGAGGCGGCGCGGCAGTGCGGCGGAGGGGAGGGGAGTGGGGGAAAAAATCGATAGGAGAGAGAGGTGATAGAGAAAGGCGCGGTGGGCGAGAGAGAAGAGCCCATAGAACAGCGCGTTGTACAGGAGACGCACGTTGCGTGCAAATAAACGATGTTGACTTGCCGAAGAGAGGAGCGTCACAGCGGCCGTTCGCTCAGACAGACAGTCGCTGCCTTCACAGCGACTGCAGTGTTGTCTCCAAGTACACACGTGTGCCGTGGCAAAGTGACGAACCGTTGTTTTGTTTGTCCGGCAAGCTTACAGCCGTTGGTCCAAGAACCTGGCTCCAGCTGCAATAGTGGAACGTGCTGATTAACTGAAAAACGTTCCTCCAAATGTGCCCTACACGATATTTTTCTCGCAGATAAACTGCATTTTGGTTTCTTTCAAAATAGCAAACCTGTGCGGTTTTCTTTTCCGTGGATTCTTTTCTTTTTTTTATACCAAAGTAACCTTATTTCTTTTTTCTCTTTCGAAAAGAACTTGTTGATACGACAAAATGACAAGCCTATTAACATGTTTTTGGCTTTTTTTCTTTTTTTTGTGGGATATTTTTTTGTTGTTTGTTTTAAGGCGCAAACAAAACTGATACGTCTAGCCTTTCTCAAGTTAATCTGCCCACCATCTTTCGACTTACCCCCCTCCCTCAGTCCAAAGGATGATGAAGCTCCTCCGACCCCTCCCACTACCAAAAAGAAAAAAAAAAAAAAAAACCCCCCCCCCCCCCCCCCCCCCCCCCCCCCCCCCCCCCCCCCCCCCCCCCAAAAAAACAAAAAGAAAGTTCCAAACTTGATGTGTGCCTTAACATGTCCTTCTGAAAAATGTCTCTGTCGGTGGCTCTCCCGTTAGCTTCTGGGCCAAATATTGAATTTGTTCTTGGAATTTAGGTCTTTTCAAAAAGAGTGGCGTGTTTCTTGTTCTGGGCCGACGTGGTATTAAATTGTGGCCTTAAAAAAAAAATAAATAGAAGACATTGGGATACTATATTAGCCAACTTGTTCGTAGCCCTATATGTCATTAAATGGTTTCCTACTTTCGTTCTCAATAAAGGTGCGCGCGGATCTGATGTTGGCACAGAGGGCCTGGTCTGTTTTCCTTTTCGTTTTTCTTTAGGTTCTGTTTTGTTTCTATAGAGAGACAAAGCGTAGGGCAAGAAGAAGAACCAAACAGATGCATTTTGTCGCTAACAAAAAATGTATTCGACGCACGGAGACATGCATGCCCGGAACACAGTTCACACCCCTTGATCCAGTATCCACCAGTGCTGAGGATACGGCTGTCGGATGGACCGCAAGCTCCGCTTTCGTTCAGTCTGAAACAATTGTCTTGAAGATTCCCAGTTAGAAGGTTGTCATAAGCATGACAAATAATATCGAGGCACATGTAATTTACTTTACTTTACTTAACTTAAACTTGTTTACTAACTTTATTTCTTTCTTTGCAGAGTTTTCGCATTGATAAGTAGGTTGTTACGAATCACTGGCCATATGTCAATCTTCAAACGGGAGGCTGGGGTTTTCCCGGCTTGTTTGTACAGTTGCTTCATAAAAAGTTCCCGGGGGCCACCACCCCAACCCTCCACCATTATGCCTCGCCTCTCTCTCTTTCCTGTCGTTGATCTGTTGTGCTGTCGTGGTTCTGTCTGTCTGGTCTACTAACCCTCTTGCCTGCCCACCTCACAGGAAAAACCCCCCTTCTCTCTCTCCTGGCCTCTCTCTGCCTGTCTCGAAATAACCCCTTCTGGGTGGTCTCTCTCTCTTCTAACAAATCGTCTCGTGGGCAAGGTAGTCGCAAACCTCGAGAAAGTCCGAGTCGTGCACACTCAAAAAGAAAAATCTTCCCTGCCACTGCATAAAAACGGACAGGGCACCCACGCAAAGAAAACAAAAACCGGGCGCCCTGCGGAATACGGTCGGCTCTCTCTCGACCTGCAACATGCTGCCGTCATAAACCCCCGAGGAGATAAAAAAAAAAAGCGGGTCTAATCTCGGAGAGCTGCCTCTCTCGGAGAAAAACTCATCGGTCTCTCTGTGACTGGAACGCATGAAGAACACGATTCCTGGGCAGCCGAAAGTCTGTCTAAATCTGTGTATGATTTCCAGACGAGTATCATAACTGGGGTGTTGTCCATGAATACAGAAGGGAGCGTTCGAAACCCTTGACAGATGCTTAAAAAGAGAGGGCATGTTAGGAATTTACCTCTGTAATAAATACCTCTTTAAAAAGACAACTGATGGTGTTTTAAAAGGGAGTCATGGGTTGGCTGACAAGGATATATGGTTAAAAAACCACACAAGGGTCACAGAAGTGATGTATACAAATGCTTACATATTTTGGGAATGAAAAATTGGTGTGGTGAACGCGACAAAAGAAGGTTTGGTAGCAGTTATTGTGAATGTAGACGGTGCGGTGTAGAAAAGGCAGACAATGGGGTAATAAGCATAAAGTTGAGTCCCTGAGAAAATGAACACTGGTGAGGTAGATCCCCTGTTTTGGAACATTGACACCAAATAACGCGCAAGATACCTAACCGCGCAATCTAAAGTGTGGGATTGAAGGCAGATAAGGAATAAAAGTTGGCAAAAGTGCACACCTTTGCAATAAAAAACTTGTAGGTCGGTGACCCCCCACGCCAAAGGGCATCCATACTCTATGGCCGAACCGGAAGATATCCCGGTAATTTGAATGTCTGAAGTGGTGCATTAACGGTGTTGATTAACGTTTTACCTACCACTGTTGAGAAGAAAAATTGCAAAGAGACTAGGAGTAAGCATAGAACTGTTGAATATGGGTGGGGGGGATTGTTTTATACACTGATACGGCTGGTTCATGGTAAAGTTGGTCGCGAGTCCCACATGTTAAGAGAATTTTTAACTTGCGAAAAAAAAAAAAAAAATGGAAGTTGGTCGTTTATGCTCACACACACAAAAGTAATAACGGTTTTGATATGGTTTATCAGTGACTTCAAACAGAGGTCGAGAGCAAGTCGCCTGGCTGATAAAAAAAAAAGGGCGCATTGGCAAAAAACACATCGTGGTATTAAATCACATGAATCGAAATATAGGATAAAGGTGGGGGGTATCATCAGTTTCCAGACAAGGGGGTTTCAAAAAAAACAAAGATGCTATCCATGTTCTGGAATTGGGGAGGTAGGGATAACATCATGGGTGTTCACTATAGTGCTTTCAGGTTCAACTAAGAGTATCGGGTCGCTAAAAGGTTCGAAACAAAATAAAAAAAAAGGTGGGTGGTCAACTGAAGACAGATAAAAACAAAGCGGGGAGGGTTTGCCCTCGGTGTGGAAGTTGGAACAGAGATGACATGGGGATCTTGACTGTGGCATTGCCGCCTCTTATATTCAAAACGGCGGAACAACAGCTGGGTGATATCAAGATTCCTTTACGAGAATCCTGATCAAGAAAAAAAGGGAGGGAGGGGGGGGGGGGGAAGAAAAAGGGGGGGGGGGGAGGAAAAAAAAGAAAGGGGGGAAATGGGGACAGCATCGGTAGCATCATGGTCTAATATCAAATAACACCGAAAATGTAAAACGATATCCCTGTAGATTTTTAGAAGAAGGAACAAATGAAGATTAGTGGGTGATGTTCTTGCCAACACAGTCACAAAGTAAGCAGAGATTCGATCTCGCGGCGCAGTACTGTATACGCGCGCGTGTCGCGCTGCATCTAACGAAATCGACTTTTCTGTCTCTGTACCCTGGTCCTCCTCTCTCTCTCTATTTCTTCTTGTTCCAACTCTCTCTCTCCGAAAAAAAATCGGGCTCCTCTCCTCTTAACCCACCATCATACTCTCTCTCTGGTGCGGCGCGTGTGTGTGATGTGCGTGCGCGAGCGCAGCGCGTTGTATGCACCTGCATGTGCATGTTCTGTGTGTTACAATTTTTCTTTCACATGCATGGTGTTTTATCAGTCCTCTATGAGGATAAAAGATTTGAGATCATTTATGATTATAAATATAAAACAGTGTACTATGATTGCCCCCCCCCGGGCCCTCCCCCCCCCCCCCCACCATTGTCTGAAAGGCCTGTACAGCGAGTGGACAATAAAAAATTTCAGTGGGGGGTCCAGTCGCTCTGTCTCAGTG
>JADBJO010005651.1:0-22939 GCA_016801955.1 Conus betulinus | reverse complement strand
TGTGGATGTTGACATGTTGTTGTGCTTTCAAGGAAATGTGAACTTCGTCATTCAATTACGTTCATTGCGAATAGCTTGAGGCTGACTTTTATTCCACAGGTCCTGATCAGATCGATACTGTTTGTCTCACAATATCGATACCTTTTTCTCTCTCGGTTCCGGATCAAAGACGTTTCCTTTTTCCGCAAGTGTAGATCAGATCAATGCCTTTTATCCGTCTCATGCGTGTAGACGAGATCAATAATTTTCATCAGTTAACATCATCGGTTCAGTACCTTTCGTCACGTCTAACGATTGAAGTGACGATTCATGTCCTTTTTGTTGTCCTTAGGTCCAGATCAGATCGATACCTTTTTTCGCCAACCACGGAGGCCGGGGGTGGGGGCACGTGGCCCTTCACACCAAGGACCTGATCGGCACGGTCAGTCAGCTGCGGGCAAACGGAGCCAAGTTCGGTCCGGTTCCCTACACCTACTACACTGAGGTACCTCTTGAATATCGTTTCTGATCCTGAAACTGCAACAACCCCCCCCAACCCCCACCAAAAAAAAAAAAAAAAAAAAAAAAAATTAACATATGTAACTGCAAAACAAAACCAAAAACAAAAATGGGACATCGTTTTGGTAAACTGATGATGATTTGAACAATTAAATTAAATCGTGACTGCTGGTCCTGGTAGAACTGAGACAAATAATGTTGGAGTGAAAATACAAATACCAAACTGTTTTGTGTTGTTGTTTTTGTTTTGTTGGGGACCCATACTTTATTAGATTATGGATAACGAAAGCTAAACGAAGGTTGTTTTCCGGGGGGGGGAGGGGGAGGGGGGGGGGGGGGGGGGGGGGGGGGTGTGTGTGTGTGTGTGTGTGTGTGTGTGTGTGTGTGGTGTGTGTGTGTGTGTTCCGTCCGTTCTGTTTTTTGTTCTTCTCAATCGCTTTTTCATATCCCTGATTCCCCTGTCGCTCCCTTTCTCTCTCAGTACACACACACACACACACACACACACACACACACACACACACACACACACACACACACACATGCGCGCGCTTGGGGGTGAGATTTAAAGTTTAAAGTTTTGTTTTGTTTTGCTTTGATTTTTTTTTTTAATAGATATTTTCCTTTGAGGTATTAAGAATGCAACAATAACACACCACACACACACACACACACACACACACACACACACACACACACATTCACTCACTCACTCACTCACTCACTCTCTCACACACACACACGCACGCACGCACGCGCACACACACACACACACACACACACACACACACACACACGCACGCACACACGCGCGCGCGCGCACGCGCGAGCGCACACACACACACACACACACACACACACATTGGATAATAACTGCTTTTCGCAAACAAAATAGCTATACCTTTAACGCATGGCCTATAACAAATATCAGAACGAAGCTTTATATACAAAATTTTAGCATTAAAAATCTAGTTTCCGTGATAACTATACCTCCTTCCCAAGTTTTATTCGGTCAGTTAGGTGTCTTCTTCCCAGCGAAAAGGAACTTCCCAGACAGCACAATATTGGCTCAAGAATGGTCCAGTGCTGGATACAATATTGGGACAAGATCGGAAACCAATATGGGCCCGATCTTGGGATGCAAATGGCCCCCATCTGGGTCCAATGTCGGGTAGTGCTTGGATCCATTCTAGGACCAATATAGGCCCGATAATGGGGTTTGTCTGGATCTATTCTAGGGCCAAGATAGGCCCGATAATAAGGTTTGTCTGGATCCATTCTAGGGCCAAGATAGGCCCGATAATGGGGTTTGCCTGGATCCGTTCTAGGGCCAATAGGCCCCAACACCGAGTATTGCTTGGGTCCACTCTAGGGCCAAGGTAAGCCCAACATTGGATTTTGCCTGGATCCACTCTAGGGTCAAGGTAGTCCCAACATTGGATATATCCTGCACCCATTGGAGGAACAAAGGGAAGGCTCAATGTCGGGTATCCCTTGTCTCTATTCAAGGGCCAATCTAGGCCTAACATTGGATACTTCCTGCATTCATTATAGGGCCAAGATAAGCCCAACACAGAATATTCTTTGCATCTTTTAGGGCCAGCCCAATATGATGTTCCTTTCAGCCATTGTTGGGACAATATAAGCCTTTGCTTTTCTAAGTATATTGAAGAGGCTCATCGCCACGTGAACATTTGGTAAAGGATTCTCCACGTAAAAATTAACCTTTACTGAACATTGTGTTTGAGAACACATTCCTAACCATACTGGTCTCCACATTCCACATTCCACAGAGGGACCGTCTTTAAAAAGTATGGGTCACGGAATACCTGGATTAACACAGAAGGTCAAGTATCTGTGAGATACATAAGTAGTAAGAGACCTGCTTCAGTCAAAATGTGTCCTCAAAGGCAACATCCATCAATGATTAAAGCGCCCAATGTTTCTTCCATAACTGATATTTTTTTTTTGTTCCTCACTCAAAAACATAGGACTTTTTTTTGACAAATGCAAAATTTTTTTACTGCAACATTCTAAACAGTTTAAATGATCATTACCACTGTTTTGACTCTGTGAGTAATGTATGACCCAAGAAGCATGACAAAGATTTTGAAGTAGTTTCAGTGAAAAAGTTCACATGCAGGCATTGTGTGTCATGAACAGTTAAAACCACACGTTTGTTTAACCAGACGTCTAGGGATAAAAAAGTTAGGCATGCCCATGCACCCTCCCTTTTTTTCCTTTGCTTAACTTTCACACCAAAGAACATTGTGCCCTGATATGGCCCATAGCAGGGTTATAAGCAACATGACTGAACATATCGTACTCAAAAATTGATTGCTTAAAAAAAAAAAAAATGCTGCCACTTTAAAAGAAGTTTCCTAGCTTTCATATTCCTGCTCATTGAAGTCACACATTTTCGTTTTACAAATATAATGCATGGAATTGCTGGGAAACTTCTGTGAGCAACTGCAGCCAAAAAAAAAAGTTAATGAACACAGGGAAAAGTGAAAGGAAATAGATGTGGCAAGAAAAGAACAGCTGACAGAAAAAACAAAAACACTTTCTTTTTGTTCTCTTTGTTTGATAAATTTATTAGTATAACATACATGAGTTCATGAACAATCAAAACTTGTACCCTCTTTTCACAAGTCAAACACCTCGACAAGACAAAGTGCCTTTTAATTCCTGATCAAGGCCACTAGAACGTTATAAAACAAAACTGGACTGATATTTTGAATACAAACAAGTAAAACCGAATCATGCATTCTTTGTTTAATCTAAAAATAATTTTCAGAACTCTTTAAAAATGTATCTGCACTCATACACAGGATATGCATTTAGTGTGACTGTGAAGAAACCTGTTAGAATCATCCATCTGCTCATCATACAAAATTGCACACAAACACCCAAGAGACAGACATGCAACACTTGCACACCAGCACCATCTCTATAAATGCATATGCACACACATCAACAATGATAATACAAAGATCTGAAACAATATTTTTAAAAGCTCTCACATACATTATAAAAAAAAAGGTTTTGCAACTTGACTGAAAGTTACAGTGTGAAAAATACTTCCAAAGAATATTCAAATCCAAGCTGTTTCTGGACCGTCCTAGGAAAGGAACACATGACAAACCCAGAACAGCGTTTCCATCTTGAAAGTCATCAACATGTGAGACAAACAAAAGTGACACAGAAAAAAGAAAACAGAGAGAGAGAGAGCAGCAACCAAGCTGTGCTTGAAATGAGTCTTTGTCTGCGTCCACTGGTACAGCCATCTAGTAACTTCACATTCTGCTTACAACCGCTCAGCTTGCAACCTAACACATAGAACCGAGCAAATGACAAATAGAGAACATGCCAAATTCCCAATCTTGTGGTCTTTTTATCAGCCGCTTATAAACAAAAGCAACTCAATATTTTTATAGACAAAGTTAATTTACAAGGTTGCAACTCATGTAGTTTACAATTTAGTTTGCTTTGTGGCCGATTTGTATGCCTGTATGAATATACATATGTATGTACAGTTTATATCTTCAGTAGGGTTGGAAACATTATCTGGGGGTATTTTGCACCTCATATGACACTTGCACAACTTCAAAACAACCACAAAAACTTTCAGTCAACCAAAATCTAACCACCTGACTCGCCAATGTGCATCTGTTCAATTTTCTTTCTCGGACCTCTCTTGTTCCTCTCGTTGCCTCTCCTCTTCCTCTACTTGAAACCTATCATCAAATCTTTTCTTCCCGCCCCTGGTAGGCGATCTCCTGAGCCCGAAAGCCAGTATCCAAGGAGCTTGTCGAAAGATTTGTCATCTAAGTCTGGATGTTTTGACCGGACTCCCGCTGCAACAAAATCAATCATTTTTGAGTTGGGGCAAAATACTGTGACCAAACCTTTACAATAACTGTGGTGCGTGAGGTGAAGGATCCTGATGCTGAAAATGAATTGGGGACATTCTCAGACCTGTAATTGGTGTACTTTTTCACAAGACTAAGTGGGGTTTTTTTTAAGTTGGTATGCACATCTCCCAGAGTGGTGAGGGGGAAAGGAGGTAGGGGGTGCACCTGTGAGGATTTTTGTAAAACATGGGTGGGGGTGGGGGTGCGGGTGGTGGGTGGGTAGGATTTGCAGATCTCCCATAGTTTCGTAAAAGCAGAAGGAGGGGGTGGGGGGTGGGAAAGGAACTTTAGCTTTGGTAACAATCCCACTGTGTCACTGACTTACACAGCAGTACTTCCAGTACAGACAGTTTCTTTTTTTTCTTTATTACTTCATTCAGTTATTACATTCAGATCAAGACGCTGTTTTGTGTGTCCTGGGGTAATTAAGAGTTATCACACTTTGCTGCCAGACAACACTATGGGTTACACTCTGCAAGTGTCTTTACCACGCAAAAACTTTGTGTCTGTGATTTGGGGGAGGGCGGGGTCATTCTTTTTTCACGACATCGTACTTGTATTTCTACCAAACATGTGTACAAAATACGGCGAAATCTTATGGTTGAACAGGTGTGCATTCTTCAAATCCTGAAAAAGAATTTTGGCCCTGATTTCAGGGGATTAACAGAAAGAAGAAAAAAAAAAAGAGAAAGAAAATTACATGCGCAACACAGGCAAAATAAAAAGCCATTCTCATTAAAACTTGCTTTTGAGAAGCCTTCTCTGTTGAGCTCTTGCCATCTCAACTCCTTTCGATTGAGTGCAGCCTTGGGATCACTGCTGCTGATTGTTGAGGCAAAAGGTCCTGCAGCTGAGGCTCCAACAATTAATGAAGTTGCTGTCTGTAGACTTAAAACTGGAAGCTGACCGAGCATTCGTGGCATTCAGCCACTTTAGTGTCAACATTGTCAATCAGAATTTGCATTTCAATTTAGTGATCAACAAGTGAGTGCATATGCAGTAAGGGCTCCTCAATTATCTATATTTTGGCAAGAGAAAGAGTACAACAACATAAATGAGTTATTTACAAATGACCAATCCACTTGATTTCTCAATCATGCGCGACATTTTGCAAGGACCTGAAACTGTCTCAGTGATACACAGAGTGAAAAATGTGTGCATCAATACTGAAATCTGTACGTCAATCACGTGGCTTATAGCTCCGCCAGCTGCTATGGGCCATATCAGGGCTGTGACGACGAAACTCAATTTCTATCACAGTCTTTAGGGAGGGAGGGAGTGGGAACTATAAACGCACGCATTTGCATACACAGTTAAAGTTTTCACTAAAACCTGCTAAAACCATTAGACACACCTTTCTCTGTTTAACTCTTAGATCAGACGAAAAATATTGATCTCTCTCAGGAAGTTTGACTCTAAAGTAAAATGTTTATGCTTCACATCATGAAACTCCCAACTGTCCACAAGAATATGCTTGATAGTCACCTAGAATGCACCGCAGATCGTTTTTCCCCCTCCTTTTAAAAAATACAAGCGGGTATAAAACAGTGGCCTGCATGCAACCTGCACAAAACTGTCTAATCTGTAGATCATTCATGCACAGATGTGCATAATTGGGAACACTGTAAATGTCCAGAAAAATTATACAAGATGTAATCCTAAAACCATTTTCAGATGACTTCTTACAAGAAAAATAACTTTCCAAATATTTTTCAAGCCACTGTTAATTTAAAAAAAAAAAATAGATAGGACTTTTTTTTGTCTCCTACCACTTTCAAAATTTATTGCTAAAGACGTTAACAAATAACATAAGAGAAAGAAAGAGCATTACTGTATACAGAAAGAACAAATAATGTATACAGAGTACAGCAAGAAAAAAAAAAATTGCTCCAGCTTCTTAATCTGCCTGCTCTTGTCAGACATGAAAGTTCATAAAACTGTTTGGGTTGTACACAGCAAAAGAAACAGAGCTCTCTCTTAAAAATTTTCACAAAATAAGTGCTCCAACCTGTCATCGTAAATTCTGTCCTGCCATTCACTTCTTCAGCCATTCTTCCTCATGATGTATATGTTTTTTACTCTAAAATGTGATAATTTTCTTTTTGCCAAGCACTTCAACCTTTTTCATCACATGTTACGCTATCCTACCTACCTATGGCTTGACAGGAAGTCACCTTTCCCGGCTTCACAAGAAGATGAAAAAAAAAAAAAAAAAAAAAAACAATGTTGCTTTAGGATACCATCTAAAAAAATTAACCAAAAGATGAAATAATTAGGGTTTACGATAACTTTTTGTAGAAAAACAATGAGCATGACCTTCGAATCTTAGATTAATTTTCATCTGAAAAATGGAATTGAAGTAGTATTTCCTATTAAATTTCACTGATGGGGTGAGTACCTAACCACTCTCTCGTCGTCAGGAGACTTTTTCCCCCAAGATCAGGATTTACAGTATATGCCACATGACTTACAGCCCAGCAATAAAATAACAGTTTAGTCAAGTAAACCATTGTTAAAAAAATCTTGATCAATGACTAAAATATAGTTTTCATATTTGATGTTGTCTACCATACTTGTGTTGCTACATAATTGTCCAGTTAGGATCTAAGCATAATTTGTTAAGTACTTCACAAGAAACTAAAACACACATTTGTAAAGTGTTTTGAAACCAATATGCAAAGGCAACACAAAAATTTGAAATAACCAAGGAAACATTTGGCCTCTCAAATTGCACTTCTTTCTTCAACTGGATAAAGGCCACACACACACATATGTACAAGCATACATAAAGAAATAGCATTAAAACAAGGTAAACATGTATTTATTCTAGTTTCTTACCAAGCATTGCGCCCTTTACATGTGACATCAGGTTGAAGGACCGCTTCCCCTTCCTGCCCAGCAAATTGTAGTAGACAGAAAGCTCGGGCCGAAGCAGCTTTTTGCCTGCCTCCTCTATGGCCCGTTTGGAGGTAGAACCTCCAAAGTTGCCAACTGCTCGGATCTGAGGACACAAAAGAACATGACTTTGCTGTAGCTTTGAAAGACATACATGTTTAGATTTTGGTCTAATTTTGAATATTATCAATATCTAAAATTTTAAGAAAACAAAGCAAAAGATAATACTGCTAATTTCAAGCACATGCATCTGTTGTAAAGACACATAAAAGAACATTATTTTGCATCGTTACAGAGTTTTAAAATGATGCTGAAGACTACCCACTTTTATTTGGGTCAAGACTAAAAAGATGAGCAACATTTCAACAGAAAGAATTCCCTTGCAAACAAACAACAGAATAATATTAAAAAAATATTCAGCCATTTGCTTCATTTGGTTGAATGCCATAGCCTTCGACAAGACATTAATAAACAACAACAAAAATCTGTTACACAGTTGCATAAATTCTTACGCTTTACTTTACATACTTATTCAGTGAAAACTGCGGCAGTTTTGGTTTAAT
The DNA here is from genome assembly GCA_016801955.1 of Conus betulinus. Lineage (NCBI taxonomy): Eukaryota > Metazoa > Mollusca > Gastropoda > Neogastropoda > Conidae > Conus > Conus betulinus. The sequence goes on along the minus strand of JADBJO010005651.1, from coordinate 15,069 downwards.
ATTGAACATGAAGTTCAAACGTGCCAGCTTGGCAACTGCAAAAAGTTGCGGTGAAGCGAGAAAAAAAAATTGTAATATAGATGGAAGAATGTTTTCTCAACAGCAGTGTCTCACACATTTATTCATATGATTATGAGTTATGAACTTTAGTTTCTATAGTGAAACCTGTCCACACCAGCTCACACGCAGTGCAGATGGTGATGAAAACATTATGCAAAAGATATTTGATTACAAGCAGCTTAGGCTTGCTTAACTACCCTGGTAGATATTGTTAAGACCAAAGCGCATCAGATGTAAAACCAGATCATAACACAGCTGACCCTTGAATGGGAGTGGAGGATGACATGGTCGGGACAGGATCTGCAAATGCTCATTTTAATAGCTTGCTTGCAGAATAAAACCTCACCATGCTTTCTTTAATCCCCTTTCTTCTTGAGAAAGGAAGCATTCAGGCGCTCGAGGTCTTCTTGCGAGGAGAGGGGAAATTCAAAGCCATCTGGAAGTTCAGGCCGGTACACTTTTTCCCCCTACTTGTTAACCTTTAATGACGCCTCCATTCTGTTCAGCTGTTTGCGTATTTGGTGCACCTCACAGCCGAGTTGATGCACCATACCATTTACTTTTTCTACAGCTGTCAGAACAGCTTCAAAAATTGTCTGTTGTCAACCGCTGAAAAAAAAACAACAAACAGGATGCATATTACAGGGACGATGGTGGAAGTGAAGAGAACAACACGCCCATACAAACACTAACACGTACACACAATCAAAAGAGCAAACCCCCACACATGTCATTCACATATACTGATTTAACACAGCATTTCTTCATTTATAGGAAATTGTCTAAATACAAGTACTATAAAATTCAAAACCTCGACACAGTAAATCAGTCACATCCAAATACATGTATTCGTAAGTCAAAATCTGCATCGAAAAGTGTGCGAACATAGATTTGCATACACCAAAGACTTTTTCCCTTCCTATCATTCTTTTTTTTTTTTGTAATATGCAACAACAACAACAACAACAGCCCCCATCCACTCATGCACACACTCAAATTACTATGTAAATGGCATACTGGTGCTTTTTGAGGTGCCCCTGGGTGAGGCACTGAAGTTCTGGTTGACCTGCTCTTTAGTTCTCAGGGCAGGTGGAGAGAAGGTCTGCTGGCATGCGACTGCCACCGGCCGCCCTTTTGTTTTGGGATGGAGTCTGGGTCTGTAGCTCTGTACGCAGCTGTTTGGGGGGGGGGGGGTGAGGGTGATCTCGAGAGGGTGCTGGAGGATGAGCAGTCTTCAACAAAATCCATTGCAGTTTCATCTCTGCTAGGGCTCCTAAATGAGACATAATATGATAATACTCAATGATAACTGTGTTATGAAGTACAACTTCATGCAAATTGCAGAGATTACGATGAGGTCACCTATCCAACATGCACAATGATTCGAGAATACAGAGACAACATATAGCAGAGACATTTTAAAAGCACTACAATAGGTGGAGCTGGAAGACTAGCAACTTGAATCCACTGCACTTTGCTAATGATTTCATCCAAGACATACATGAAGGAAGTGACTTGACAACTGATCCTACAAGGTAACATATGAAGCCAAGTAAGATTACGATTAAGATTAAAATTATAGTCCCGTCAACAGCAGAGGTTATCTCAGGACTGTCACCACGTTCCAAACTACCACGTATATATGTGTAAAAAAAGATTAAAAGCAAAACCTCTCCCAACCCATCTGAAGCCAAGTGCATTTTTCTTAAAACCATAATAGTGTGTGTAAACCTTTCCAAGTTGTTGTAAAAATAGGTGGTGGGGGGAGGGGAGGGGCTGGAGTGGAAATATTAAACTGGAATCAGGCACACAGCATAGAAATTAGCACTAGTACTTCCAGTGCAGATACATGCTAATTTCTATGCTCTAAGTTTTAGACTAACTGCAGTTCTATTCAATCACCAGTTTTTTCTCAAGATCTCAAGGCCTGTAGGCTCCACTAACATGCCGTCAATTATGTTGTATATACTATAGCCCTGCTGACCGCTATGGGCCATATATAGGGCATGCCATTGTCAAAAACATAGCACTTAAGAGTTGCCACTCCTTGCCCAAGGGCTCAATAAGACAACACTCTGATTACCCCTGAAAAACTGTGTCTAAATTTTTTTTAACATATTTTTCTTCATGTCCATGTACATGTCCAATTTTTACCAAACATGTGTACAAAAACACATCAAAATCGAATGGGTAAACAGGTCTGCTGACTTCTCTTTGAGGGAGGGACAAGTTGGAAGGGAAATAGTGTATACAATCACCGATTTGAATGACTGGTTTCAGCTTGAGATGGCATAAAATATGTTGCATTATACTGATAGGTATGGCAATCAAGTAGGTCTGCCATTGTTATGAAACAGCAATTAACATATGATATAGTGATATACTCACCATTTCAGTGTTGGAATCCGCTTTTAGTTTCTGGAGAGGCTGCCTTCAATGTCAGTGTTCTCTGTTTCAACGTCAGTATTATATGTGCATGCCTCCGCGTATTCTTGTATTTTCTTTTCCAGGAAGCCGCGGAAAAAAAATGAAACTGAGTAATAATGCATGTCTTATTTTTTAGGAAATTACCCAAAGAACATGACTTGTAATAGTTGAATAGTAGAGGCAGGCCTAACAGAACTACCATTTAATGATTACGTTTTTAAACAAATGTTTGAACGTTGCTCGTCCCCATGCAAATATTACTATCAATTTAAAGGTAATACTGTTGGGAAAATCTCTATAAACTATATAAACATGTCTTTTTTATCAAAAAGAAGAAAAATATAAATTTGAAAATTCACATCAAAATCTGTGTAATGTACATAAGGCTCTTTTCTTTATTGAAAAATGAAATGACACATTTGGCATTTTTCATCAAAAAAGAAGAAAAATGTAAATCTTGAAAATTCACATCAAAATCTGTCATGTACATAGGGTTTTTTTCTCTATTGAAAAAAAATGACATATTTGGCAATTCCGAGACAGAAATTCTGCCGAATGACATATCATATATATATATATATATATATATATATATACGTTAATATGGAAAAAGAGTAATATCGGAAAATGAAATCTCTAAGCTTTATGAAGTATATACATGTAGACATATATCCCTAATCTGGTAATGGCCCCCCCTCCTCCCTCCTCTCACTGCTCCTCCTCCTCTGACTGCACCCCCCCCCCCCCCCCCACCCCCCACCCCCACCCCACCCCCGTGTATTTTGACGAATTGAGTGATGAAAACAATGTCAGGTATATGAACCAGCCAATTTCATGGGACAAAGTATCATTTGCATGTATGAAACTGAAAAATCGAAAGCCAGCTTGCCCCCCCCCCCCCCCCCCCCCCCCCCCCCCCCACCACACACACATTATTATTGGGGAATTATTTATTAGTTTTTATATAAACTAATAAAGCGTTTAAATTAAGGGAAACTCTCATGTCTTGAGAATGTGTTTCAATTTGTTTTCTTTGTTCATTGATGCATTAAGGCTGCATATGATTATTGAGTGTTACATGTTCACCCACCCTTAATTAGGGGTTTTGGCCTATTACATGAATAAACCATCTGAATCTAACTCCCCCCCCCCCCCCCCCCCCCCCCCGTATCCCCATCCCCACTCCTTCCCATCCTCTTCCCTCATTCCCTGTCCCCCTCTCACTCCCTACCTCTCCCTGATTTCCAACATAAAGCAAAAAAACAATTACTAACATTTGAGCCGTCATTTTAATTAAAAGCATGAACAATGATCACAACTCTCTCTCTCTCTCTCTCTCTCTCTCTCTCTTGGGGGTCACGTGACGTGAAGCGAAGCAACAGGGGCGCACACTGAAAGAGCTGTAGTAAATTTACTAATTTCATTGTCAACATGCCAGTTACTGGACTTCCAGCGACTGTGGAGAAGACCCTAAGCACCCTGCTGACGGACAGCATGGTGACCAGTTGGAAAGTGGGCGGAGAAGCAGACAGCACGGTGGTTGTGCTACGCCTCAAGCCTGCCGGCCCGCCACTGTCAACAAATATGGCGGATCCTGTCCTAAATCGCAACACACGGTGCAATATTATAGAAAAAAAGCCACCCAGTCAGATTAGACGAGACCAGGAGAGGGCCAAACAGCAGCAGCAGAAACAGGCAAGTGCAAAGCAAGACAATGACTTTGACACGGTACGCCCACTGGATGTGTCATTCTTACCTGACACACAGTCGAAAACGTCAAGTACACAAGAGCACGTTTTGACTGCACAGCCGAACCGGATTGACAGCGAGCAGGACGAGGACGAAGCACCGTCTGATGTGCTCCACAAGTACGGCACCAGCGACACGTTTGGCTCGATGAACTGTGATACCATTATTCAGCAGCCTGACGTGGACATCGAGTCAGCGATCGAGACTTCTGTTGGTGGTTTCAGTACCAATGTGGTGAAACGTTATGTCGCTACCCTCACAGACAGGTCTGTGCAAAGACGATTGAGGGTCAAGGACAGAAACAAATCCTTCAGGAAAGTGACAGTGCAGCGATCCACAGATACTGAGCTGCTAATGTGTGAGTCAGACGATCTCGTCCTCGAGTTTTTTTTTTTGTACAGCTGCATCTGGTGACGGCGAGTGTGTGTGTTTTGGTTTGTTAAGCAGGACAGTAAAAACATGCTGACAGAGGAGCGTGTAAAACTTGCCAGTCTTCGTAAAGGGAAACGTGTTGACAGTAAACAACACGCCGAGATCCAAGCACGTGCAGCACGAGCGATGGACACGCTGCACGGCCTGATCCAGTTCTACCTGGGGTGACAGCCTGTGTTCACGAGACTCGCATGACGGACGGGTTCCTATGGGACATACGCCAGCCTAGTGAGGAGAATGAACATTGCTTGCCATGGTTTTCCATGTCGGACATACCGCGCGGCATTATTTCATTGTTTTGTTGTGCCATTGTTCATCGCGCCATATTGCTAAGGAGGCTGTGTACCGCTTTATAGCAATAAATCATTTCGTTCGTTCTCTCTCGTCTCTCTCTCTCTCTCTCTCTCTCTCTCTCTCTCTCTCTCTCTCTCTCTCTCTCTCTCTCTCTCTCTCTCTCTCTCTCTTTCCCCTTCGAATCAGTATATTTGAAAATAGAATATTTCATTTATATTTGTGACGTTGTACAATAATGAGAAAATACGTGAAATTCATCCACAACAGTTTCAATGTTGCATTCGCCGAATTTCACTTTCCGCGCTCTCATCGTCTCTTTTAGTTAATTTCGGTATGCAGCTGACGGCTATTACAACAAAACTCTGTTCATGGATAGAATCTACATACACATCTGGAACTACGAAATAGCCCACAAATCTCCTCTATAAAAGCTAAGTTCGAAATATTTGTAAATGAGAGAGGGATGGGGGCCGGGGTGGGGGTGGGGGGTGGGGGGTAGCAAATGAAGATGTGCTTACTACATGTTTCTGTGTTCCAAGGCTGGGAGACTGAAGGACATGACTGCCATAGGCGTGGACGTGGATCTGATCGAAAAGAACAAAATTTTGATTGACTTGGAAGAAGAGCAAGACGTCAATCACAGCACGCGTAGTGAAACTGACCACAATGAAAGCGATACAGCACATCGACAAAGGTATGTTAGTCGTCGTTATTGTACAGACTACAATACAGATGAACCTTTAAGTATACGTGTGTGTGTGTGTGTGTGTGTGTGTGTGTGTGTGTGTGTGTGTGTGTGTGTGTCTGTCTGTCTGTTTGACTGATCGTGTGTGTGTGCGTGTGTTTGTTTGTTAGCTTTACGTCTGTTCACATGGCGTGTTTTAGACGATTATGATATTTGTAAATGATATACATCAAGATGACATTGATATTATCATACAAATGAAAGCATAATTAAAAATAAAGCTTAAATAAGTAAACATGAACAACATAAACAATGTTTGCTTCAAAAATACTGAAATCTCATACTAATAGGATTGCGAAGTAAATATTAATTTTTGATACATTAGCCAAAAATGAATGATTTGAAGTTAGAGTCTTAAAATCATCAATTGTAGGATTATTTGGTAACTGAAAATTCGGTAGGTACTGCCGCATAGTGGGACAATTAAACAGTACATGAAATGCCAAAAGTTTTCCCCGCATACGCATTTTGCAGCATCAACATATTTACATTTTAATGAATTATATTTAAGTCTAAAACACAAACTGGAAACTTCCCTTGGAAAAACATTCAACAAAGACATGCTGCAAGAGGTGTGCCGATTTACATTATAACCCACACGAGTTTTGGTGTCTTTTTCTAAAAGATTATATAGTATTCTTTACAGACAAAGGAATATGAACGTTTTCACAACGAACTTTTAGTCCTGCACCTCCTCTAGCTACTCTGTCTGCCCATTCATTTCCATAAATACCACAATGTGATGGAACCCAAGTAAATATTACACTGGAACCCTTTTGAATTAGAAGATGTATCAGATGATTAATTTCAATTACTAAGTCACATTTGCCTCTAGACTTAATGAATTTCAATGTAAATAAGACAGACTTAGAGTCAACGCAAAAAAGTATTGGAAATATAACCATAGGAAGATTAACAATGTATCGCAGAGCCATGAGAATGGCTACCAGTTCTGCGGTGAAAATATAATGACCTGCACCAATATGTGCGTATGAGTGTGTGTGTGTGTGTGTGTGTGTGTGTGTGTGTGTGTGTGTGTGTGTGTGTGCGACTGATCGTGCGTGTGTATATGTATATGCGCGCGCACGCACATGCGCGCGCGTTGGATCATGAGCATACTTTCCTAAACACTGCATCTACGGTTTTTTTTTTTCTTGATCCTCTATCCAGGTATCTGATGCAGATCTCACCAGCCCCTCTCAGAGGATGACAGCTTTTACCTGGAGCTGATCCAGAGGATGGGGGCCATAGGCTTCGGCTCGGAGAACGTCAAGCTCTGCGACGCTCCATGCAGGCTTACCTGGACGCCAAAGAAGCCGCTGCCAAAGGCGATCAGCGAGATGTCAACACCGATGGTGAAAAGTAACAGTGATCCGGATCGGTGAAACGTGTGTTACAGCCCAAAATGTCCCAAGACCTGGTTTGTTCGTGCCTATAAACGTGACAATGAGGCGGGCTGTACGAATCTGAGGAACTGAACTGGGTGTTGATCACGATGGTGGATATAGAACTGGCGCTAAGATGAATGCATGGCATCCTTTCTTCTCGGACGCTCTTCACCTCCCCCCCCCACCCCCACCCCCCGACCCCCATCCCCGCTCTTACTTCACACCCACCCTCCCTCTTTTTTGTTGTTGTGCGTATAATTTCGAATGCATACACCAAGGTTTATCAAGCCTGTATTCAAGAAATGATCCATCCCATTATTAGGAAGATGCTACAACAGACTCTGCCACCATGTTTCTGCTATTTGAGATTTCATTCCAGCATGTCACTGGGAGATGGAGAATACTTGGAAATGCCCATTTCTTTTTCAAGTACCCTGGTGCATGCGGGATCCTTACGTCCATTTCCAAAACCCACCAAACGCTTAGACGTTTGACAGATCTTTGACTAACATGTCTGATCTTCTGAAAATCTATACATATGAAAGGCAATCGGTTATTTGCAGATTTGCACACCACAAGATTCCCCATCAGCCAGAGACTTTTGGGGCTGAAACACGCGACCTTTCGCATGGTTGTGGTGCACAGCATTTACTGCTTCAGTGGTTACAGCTGTAAAAGTTACGCCCTGAAAAGAGTCCCTCACAATCATCCGCCTTCAACAGTACACACGCGTGCACTCACACACACACACACACACACACACACACACACACACACACACACATTGATATCTGATATCTGTTTTTTATTTCAACGGCTTTTGTTCATTTCTGCACGACTGCAAGTCAGGTAAGTGTAAGCCTGTCTAATTACCCCAAAACTAAACAAATATTCCTCTGTTCCCTCTTACGGAAGGAAGGAACTAGAAATGCATTCTACTTTTCGTGTTTCGAATCAGGCAAGACCGTGCAACACAAACAGCAACTCAAGCGCCAGCATTATGCTCACAGCCATTCATATTTCTACATTCACAGGAAGGATGTTGGGCTTCCTGAATACACTTACTCTATAATCCGTGATTTCTGAAGGAAGTACAGTCATAAGTCATCAGGACATTCACGCCCATCAGTGGCCTTACGCTGTGGACAAGTTGTTTAATCAGTACATCATCACATCTTCAGACCGGCTATGGTCTGCATCACCAAGAACTTTTTAACACTGGAGGGGGAGGGGGGGCAAATGTGTGTATGGGTGGGTGGCAGTAGTGATTTGATAATAATTCATGGAAACTTTACTGTTGTGTGTGTCCTCTGCCGGAGGGTCAGAATCCATAGGTGAGATGTTGTATTGCTATGATTCTGGTCATCAGTCAAGAAAATTCTTATTGTTGTTTGTGTGTTCCCCTTCTAGACATCACAGACAAACACTAAACGTTTAAAAAAAAAAACTATGACAATGCTGATGATGGTTATTACGATAATTGCTACCATGCCAGTGATGTTGACCGTGGTCATGATAATGTTGCTGCTTGTGCCTAACTCTGCTGCTTTCAGAGTCAGAAATTTAAACGTGTTTAGGAATTTGAAAGAGTGGTCAAATGAGATGCGCCCGCAAGCGATTTGTCAGTTTTTAGCCACGAGTGCCTCCTGGGCGCACAGACCAACTCGGGGTGATAGGAGCTGCATTTGCTTAGAGCGACTATCGATGGGCATGGGACTACACTTTCCCATCATCACACTCTGTATAGCCTCAATTAAAGTTCCCTTCTCGGGAAAGTCTCGTTCGATTTTCTAATGATTCATCGCCGCATGGGAATTTAGCCAAGCAGAGTGCGAACATAACAACACATGAACAACACTACCTGTTATATTAACTGACAAACTTCTCCAGTTATGCCAGACTTAAACTTTTGGATGTTGCACTTGTTTGCAGTAATACCAGGCGATTTGTTTTTCTTGACCAGCCTGCAGCCCGTCAAAATAACATCTAAAGTAACATTCCTTTCGAATCCTGCAGAACTGCTGGCAACCCTAACACGGTGGGCCAAAAACTTGTGAAATGTCCGTTTCCACTTCTTGAAGTGCAAATTTCATCCACTGTGTCCTTCTCTTTTTTTTCACAGGTTTAGTTCTGTTTAAATATATTTACAAAGGAGTTACAGTGAACACTCTTTTTATCTTGAAATTCCATCAATCAGCTGGTTTTAAGTTAAGTCCAGGTTTGGTTTCTATTACCACATTACTCAACAGATTCCTGCAAGAACGTTAAGACACTGTTGTGTCATCAACAGTCAGAGTATATGATTCTTTGTTACAGCTGTCCCGTAACAACGCTGATATTATCAGCGTGTGCATAAACAGTTGTTTTAAGTTCATCGTCTGTCCATCTGACCGATCGGCCAAACGTTTAGCAATAATATCTTTATTACAGGTAGTTTGGTAACCTGGCAGCAATGATGTTTTTGGTCCACACTTTTCACGACTCTACACACAAATCGGTGGTCACTTACGGTCAAGTACACAGATACAGCACATCTATCAACATAAATTGTGCTGTAGCTGGCTCCTGAATCATATAACTCTGCACGAAAGTTGCTTAGTCGATAGCATCGAGCGAAGATGTTGCATGGTCTTCTTTGAAATTGCCCCCACTATTTGTGTAAGAGTTGAGTTTTGATGTAGGTGTTTTTCCGAGAGCTTTATCATCAGAGCATTTCTTTCTCTGAAGTGATTGTGATCTTCCCGAATATCATGCAGGGCAAAAAGCCGCCAACGTTCCTGCCAGGCGAGGTAGAAGATCGCATACGGTCGTGATGGCAGCGTTATCACTTTGGTTTGGCAGGGCAGATGCACCGGTGGGTGTGGTCAGATGAAAGGTGGAGAAATGATCGGTTTTGAGATTCTTCCCTGAAGATGGTGAGCAAATTAATAGCCACAGCAACTGGATCCTGGTCTGTAACAGACAACTGAATCCTAAGAGCCAAAAGGTAAAAGAACGTATCTGCAAAGTATAGAAGGTGGAGGATAGAAGGGCACAACATAACAGAATGGGGGGGGGGGGAGGGGGGGGGGGATGCGGGGTACAGCGTCGGAAGGGATGGGGGGGGGTTGGGGGGGGGTAGGGAGTATGGCCAATAGGGGCTGAGGTGAGCCGAGGCTGTGTGTCATATAGAGGGGTGGTTGCGATTGTACTGTTGGGGGATTAAGTGGGGTTGCTGCGGGCCCTGGGTGGGGTCCGTAACTGGGGGGTGTGGTCTCGGTGCTAGGCACGAACCTGTGGGGCCCATACATGGTTTTCAGTTTTATCATGGTCTGTACAGAAGGAGTAACCATGGTGTGGGCTTGCATGAAGAAACCGTCCTCAGCTATGAGACATACAACTTGGACACGATGGAATGCAGTAAATCAGCCGTTAATCACCGGTGCATCTAAAACGGGTGTCAGGGCCAGTGGCCCCAGGGTCTGGCGGCCAGGGGGCTGCAAACCCGCGACCTCTAAAGGTGTGGTCCGCCAGCGCGGTCAAAGTGTGCATGAGATTCTCCGGTGGTGAGGCGAACAATAACGGAGGGTAAGAAGGGGGCGCTCTGTCTGGTCACAGGTTTGGCAGGGGTGCATGGAGGTGGTTCATTGTCGAGTGCAGGAACGACGATTCCAAGTACTTGATGGGAGGGGGGTCGGGTGTGGCTAGCCTGGAACAGAATAAATGGTTGACATAAAGACACGAGACAATCATTGTGTCCTTCTGTCAAGAGTGGCTTTCCCAGTGAGGGGGTGGGGCAGTGATGGGCCTGGGGTGAGTCCGGCGGGTTTTGTGAAAGGTTTTCTAGTGGGTGGCGCTGTGAGCTGGGCGAACGTGGGAGTGGAGTGTGTGTGGGATTTGCGCCGTCGATACAAAGGAGCGGTGATGACAAACAGGCGTAAGAGGCGCAGACCAGAGGAGTGAGTTGGAGTGAAACACAGTGTCCTGCGAGGAAAGCTGCATGTCGGTGTGGGTGGGGGGGATTGTCCGAGGCGAGGGGGCGAAAGGGCGGGTCTGGGCAGAGGGGATGTGGAGCCTTGGGAGGGGCACACCTATAAAAGCGAGGAGGTGAAAAGCCTTTACAAGGTATAGTGCATAAGCAGAGGGGCGTTTGTAGAGGGAGGCGATGAGAGGGAGGCCGGTGGGGAGTGGTGGTGTAATCTCCTGTAGGGGGGCTGTGGGTGCACAAAACAACAAGGTGCCAAGGCCAGGAAGAACAGTGAAATAGACCACCACAATAAACCCAGCAAGAAGACGCAAGATAGTAACATAAATATTATAAAAGCCTGATAGCCCGTGATGCAAAACGGGACAGTGGTGCGGGGTAAAAATTCAGAATCGGCGGGGGGCTGTGAGCAGCGGGGCCCGTTGTTGAGAGGGGGGGGGCAGTTCTCTCGAACAGCGAAGCAGACAGTAGCCGGGATCTTCAGGGTGAGCCAGTGCTTGATTGGTAAGGAGCCGCAATACGATATAGACACAAAAATACGAAAAGTTCGGTGTGTCGACGAAGACCAGGTGAAGTGGAGGTGTTTTGGGCTTCGAGTACTGGCAAAGGGGGTACGGGTAAAAGGGGTGTGGGGGAGTGTACGGTGCACTACGGGGGTGGTGGGCTAGGGTGAGAGTACGTCGGGGGTTCTGCTGGGCTAGGCCACATAAGAGAACTACTCCGTGGGCCGGGTAGCATAGTTTCTGGGAGTGTCGTTATACTATCACAGACTTACCCTCTCCTCGCCAAGTAACAGCGGGGACTTCTGGAGTAAACGCAAGGCAGGAGGTACTGGCAACGTGGCTTGGAAGGCAGCAGGAGATGTACCGATCGACCCGCTGAGTTCTTGACTTTTTATGCAGGAACTGCCGGTCAACCGTTAGATGTATAGCTGCCCAGGACCTTGCTTGTAAAGGCTCTGGGCCAAGGCGGCTAAGGTCCAGCAAGGCACGTCCATGGCCAGGGCACAAACGGGTTTCAGATGTGTGAGGAGCAGGTCCCACTCCGGGGCTGGCATTACGAAGAAGGAGAAGGAATGTACTGAGTACAACTTCGGGTGCATTATTGACTGAAACTTTTGCCGGTCCATCGGCCGTGAGGTCACGGGCGTAGAAGATACTGAGAGTAGGTGGGGTACGCTCGGGGGGGTGGTTGGGGGGCTGTTAATGCATGCCTAAACATAATAACTGGAACTCTCTGAGTGGGGGGCAGAAGCAGTGAGGGATGCGTATGCCTGGGTCACACCTTTTTTTTGCAGCCAAGACGTAGTCACCATCATGACAAAGTATTGATCATAATAATTCTACTTTGTTGGAAGACTTTTTTAAAAAACAAGAACTGAAATCCTAAAAACCACAAAATCAAAGTATGAAATGGAAAAAAACGAAATCGGGGTGCCAATCAAGAGCCAAACGAATACAAGAGATAACACAGAACATCACATAACTCTGGGTGGTGGGTTTCAAATGAATTGGAGTATCTTTGATTTGGGTGATTGACCTTTGTTCTTCTTGTCAGTCTTGATTGAGAATCAGTCATCAAGAAAAAATCAAGGTAATTTATCCAGGGGCCTTTGCAGGGTGTGGGCTGCAAAACGATTTCTGTAATAAGTGATGTGGAACTTAAAGAATCTATGTGTGGGTAGGACTCTGTAGCCAACCCATGCTGTATATATATGAGGTATGTTAAAGATTTTTGCCTTTCTCCGGAAGCTGAAAGATGTCTATAGGCGTTCACGGGATCTTCACGGGTTTATTTGCGCTACAATATACGAATGCCAATAAAATGAAAAACGGTTTCAAACTGCAGGGGGGGTGAGCTTCAAAGTAAAAAAAGACATAAATTCAAAGGTGTGCCATTCCAAAGTATATTGGTAAGTTTCTTCGAAAGCGAGCGTGTTACCAGGTTCACATTATTGTGTGGTTCCGTCATTCTTGATTCCTGAGGTAACACAGGTGCACAGTCTCCCATTTCATGCGGATAGCACGACAGCAGTCATCGATGTTGCACCAATTTGTTGGGTTTGTGTATTGGTTTGGGTGTGACTTAATTATCATGTCGCCTAACAGCCCTTAACTAACCATTCATTTGGGCTTTTAACGGGTCAGTGGGACAAACAATGAACCTGACAGGTCAAATATAATCATTGCACCAGAAGTGTACGCGAAATCCGTTTTGTTTCTTTATATTAATACAGTCATCCCACGAGTGTGCGTGCAAACCCGGAAGAGGTTTCAACACGCAACACACCAACACGCCACCTGGCGATTCCACCTGGAAAAGTTGATGCACGAAGACAAGACCCGGTCCCCTGCTAGCTGTCACTTCAATCAGTCCGGGTCAAGGTAGGGGCAGTAATGTTGTGTTTGGGGGCTAATACCTTTAGTAGCTGGTTGGTTCTTCCAGTAAGAGACAACGCTTCCGCGATACTTTCATTTATGGTAATCCTCTTAATCCACCTGAGCCGGACTCTCTTTCCTCCCCCTTTGAAAAAGACCGGGGGAGGAGCAACCTTCAATCTATATATTAATGCGATGCGTGTGTGCGTGTGTGGGTGCGGTGAGTGTGGAGTGTGTGGTGAGTGTGTGTGTGTGTGTGTGTGTGTGGTGTGTGTGTGTGGATCTATGGACTACACTTCTACACACTTCAGCATCGCTTCATATGATGCACATTACCAGTGTACACATGTTTACTGCAAAATCTGGGGGGTCTCACGAGGTGTGAAACTCAAAAGTATTTTATCTCAGTTGACGTGGTGTTTGGCGATTACGGTCTGTCACAGGAAAGGCCCAGTATAGTCTTCGCCCTTCTCTAGGAGTATTCAAGGTAATAGGTTTGAAATTTTTCTAAAATTTGTTTGGTTGGTGGTGTTTTCCTCAATATACGTAAAATACACATAAAAATCCCGCCGTAATCTAGATTTGTTCAGTACATATTGATTATCAAAAATCTTTACCATTATTCTTAATAGGACGCAAGAAAACTCTTTATATACAGTCAGGGTATATTATCAACAACAACAAAAAATCACTAATAATAGCAATCCACTTGAAAACAGAATCAAAAGATGAAAAAAAATTTAAACCCCATATCTTAACCGCTGTAGCGGCAGGAAAGTATCAGTGGTTTAGCGTGCCTATGCCACGTCATCATAGAAAAAGTGGAGCCAGACCCTCTCCTTCAGCCGCTTTAACTTTCTCTCTGGCAGGAAGGAATCAAGTCCCCGTTCACAGCCGGGTAGACAGAGCTAGAGGGGTATTTGTACCTGCACGAGGGCACTCCTGCTGTCTGCAACAGACATAACTTCTCTTGTCATGGCTGTGAGCAGACGTGAGATTGTCGTTTAAGGAGCCTTTATCTCTCCAGTGGCGTTGTACTGTACAATAGCGACGCTGATTAGTCTATCGGTATCGCTGGGAAAGCTCAAATCCCCAGGTGGGTCTTCCAGTGTTCTATCTTGCAGCATGTAACAGGTTTTGTACTGTCTGGTCTGAGGCTCGACGCCTCCGGGGGAGTGCCTAGACATGGGCGGAGGCAGACAGAAGGTGATATCTGAGTGCTGGAGGCAGATGAAGCGATCCCGGCGTACAGTCGTCGCTTTTGGTCTACCAGAGGAAGGGCCTGTCACCAGTGACGCCAACGGTCTTAGAACCTCTTCAACGTCTACTGACGGTGTTCTGGGTGGATGCTGAAGTGCCGTGCCCATGTAACGTTTGGCATCAGGTAAGCCTGCAAGTGGCCTGGAGCGGTTCCCAGTCGTGATTACGTCATGAGGCACGTTTTGATGCTTTGATTTGTGTGTAAAAATGTCAGCCGAATCGTTTATACTCCATCGCCATCAATGTAAGCGAAGTGATCGTGTCATTTTCACGTGAATTTTTCACAACCAAAACGGCGGATAAGCCAAAGTTACGAAGTCAACACAACCACAGCGATTTGCATTCGAGCACGTGCAAATTCGTTTGCTCTCC
>JADBJO010005650.1:145000-155708 GCA_016801955.1 Conus betulinus | reverse complement strand
GGAGCGGGAGGAGCGATGTCCAGGCAACAAAAATACTCCTACTAAAACCATTTAATAAGGGACATGTTGTATAGAGAATAAGAAACTCTCCTTACGAGGGGACACACACACAACACAGCACGCAACACACACCACAACACACACCAACACACACACACACACTCCCAACACATCATCACCACACACCCGACACAACCACACACACACACACACACACATCACAAACATCACACACACCAAACACGCACACCCAACACATACACGCGCGCACACACACACAACCACACCACCACCACACACACACACCCCCATCACGTGCACGCGTGCGCGCGCCGCGAGCACCCACACACATTAACACACAAAACGGCATGAGCGCGGCGGCACCCAAACACACACACAACACCACACTAACAACTCGTGGCGCGCGCGCCGCCGAGCACACACACACACAACACACACACACACACACACACACCACACACAACACACGCACACTCACACACACCATCACTCACCCACAACACACACACAACACCACACGTACAAACGCGGTGCTCGTAATTCTCCGAGTCACACGGCACAACCACTAGACACCACACACACACACACACACCACACACACACCACAATCGACACACATCACACACACACGCAAACACGCACACACAAACACACACACACCACCAACACTCCACAAACGTACACTACACTACCACTGTGTTCACCAAACTCCTCACCTGGAGGACATATCGCCAACCCGCTGCCCTTCTCTGCCCCTATCCCTCACAACACCCCAAACAAGCAAGCCACCTCTGTATGCCAGACACTAAGCCAGGGACAATTGAACAGATCGATGGAACTTGACCCGATCCCAGCCACTCACAAGAACTGAAGGCCCAGAGGTGGCTGATCTATAGACGTGAGTCATTCTCACACAGTCCTCAGGTAGACAGACCAGCCAATGACCCTTGCTGCTCGCCGCCAGACAGACAAAGAAAGCAGATGAAGAAAGAATGGTCACCTCTCATGATTCCTTCCTTCCATTCTCTTTATCTAACAGGAGATGTATCTCTGGCAGCCGAGCGACCTGTTTCCTCGTGTTTGAAAGCACTTCGCACCGGTCGCTGGGGAGGCACTACACAAACCCTCCAAAGAAAAGAAAATCTCCCACCCCCCCCTAAAAAAAAAAAAAAAAGGAAAAAAGAAAAAAAAAAAAAAAAAGAAAAAAAAACCACGACGTGAGCGCCGGAGGACAAACTCGGCTGGCCGTTTTGCTCTGTGTACACTTGCCTGTCAGGTCCTTCAGTGGGAATTTTACCGGCCTCAGGAAACCAGCAGCCTTCGTATTTTCAACACTAGGGGCGAGGCGTAGGGCTGGAATGAGAGTTTAACGCTGGTCAGGTATGCTGCTGGGGGTGCCAGACAAACGTCTTCACCGCCCCCCAGGCGAGAGCGACAGAGGCAAGAGGGAGCGAGACATCACTGGCACTGTGTCTTACTGACGGGATGTTACAGTGTGAAACCCGGATGTCACAGGTTGGCACGTTCATCTCATCATCTCATCATCATCATCATCATCTTCATACAGTGGTTAACAGGACGTTCGCCGCCGACTGTACTCCCATCATCAGAAAGTGCTATCACCAGTGTAACAGGGACGTCACAGGGGACTGTACGTCCTTCACCATATCATACAGTGTTAATAGGACGTCATAGACTGTACATCCAGCATCATATATACAGTGTTAACAGGACGTCACAGACTGTATGTCCGTCATCATACAGTGGTAAACAGGGCGTCACAGACTGTACATCCATCATCATACAGTGTTAACAATGGACGTCACAAGACTGTACATCCATCATCGCCACAGTGTAACAGGACGGTCACAGACTGTACTTCCATCATCACACAGTGTTGATTATGAGTCACAAAAATGTACAGTCATGATACAGTGTCAACAAGGTGTTGTCATATAAATTGTATACCGTCATGCAATGTCAACAGGACGTCAGAGTCCAATACCACCATTTTCGTACAGGGTAATAACTCACACTACGTTATAGACCATGGAGATGTCATACAGGGTTGACATGACGTCGTGGACTGTAAAGTCATCATGCAGTGTCATCAGAAAGTGATAGAATGCACAGCCCGTCATACAGTTTTAAAAGGGGTATCGCAGACTCAACAGACAGACGTACATACAGGACTGTTAAACAGCAGGGCACACCATACAGAACGGACTGCTCCTGCACAACACCATACAGTGTTAACAACGCGTGATAGACACCATGCACGGTTAGCACACCATACAGTGTTAAAAAACGCGGTGATAGACTTGTACAGACACCATACAGTGTTACCAACGGTCGTGATAGGACTGCACAGACACCATACAGTGTTAACAAAACGCGTGATAGACTGTACAGACACCATAAACAGTGTTACCAACGCGTGATGATAGACTGCACAGGACAAACCATACAGTGTTACCAACGCGTGATAGACCTGCACAGACACCATACAGGGTTAACAACGCGCGTGGATAGACCTGCACAGACACCATACATGTTACCAACGCGTGATAGGACTGCACAGACACCATACCGTGTTAACAACGCGTGATGATAGACTTACAGACATCATACAGTGTTCACCAACGCGTGATAGACTGTACAGACACCATACAGTGTTGTTTATGAGCAGGTCACGGACTGGACGCTGTGCAGACATCAATGCAGTGTTTAAACAACGCGTGTATAGACTGTACAGACAAACCATACAACGTCGTCCAACAGGACGTCACAGACTCTTAATGTCAATAGAACTGCACAGCCATACTCAAAACAGTGTTGATTGTGTGTATGTCCTAGTGCGTACAAGCCCTCATACAGTGCCAACAGTGTGTGTCACAGCCTTTATACCACCATTATAGTGTTAACAAGACGCCATACACTGCGCATTGTTCAGTGAAAAAACAACCACGTCATATACCGCACAGCCATCACACAGCACTTCGCTTCTCTGTTGTCCTGTCATAGTCTATGTACCTTTTCCACTCAGTATGTCTGTTGGTCCTGTCATAGTCTATGTGCCTTTTCCACTAGTATGTCTGTGTCCTGTTCATAGTCCACTTAGCATCTGTTGTTTTTTTATTATTGACTGGTCTATCTTTCTTTTTCCCACTAAATATCTCACTGATCTTTCATATGCTTCTGTATCTGCCATTCTTCATTTAGCTATGAGTATGTTTGCCTGCCACTGCCTGTGACAACGTTTCTCTCTCTCTCTCTCTCCTCTCTCTCTCTCTCTCTCTCTTCTCTCTCACACACACACACACCCACAACACACACACACACACACACAACACACCCACACACAACACACACATGCACACACACAACATAGGCATGGATGAATGAATGATAATGAATGCACGCACTCATACACGCACGTTAATTCTGTGTGTTTGGTTCTAGACCGGTTCTTCAAGCATGCCAATCTTTGAAAATTACAGGAGAAAAAAAAAAAAAAAAAAAAAAAAAAAAAAAAAGAAACGGAATCATAGAAATCGGCCATGTTGTTTCTGTTCTATCTTACGAGGCGTAGAGATCACTTTCTGACGGGCTCAACCTCATTCCTCAATTTACCTCCACGATAAAGTTGGCAGAGCAGTGAAGATGTGCAAACTTTGTTCAGAGTCAATTCCAGCTTCATGCTCCACGATCAGTACAAGAAAAGCAACCACCCTCAGTACAGTCATAGATCTGTACATAAGATTGCGTACCAAAATATGACTGAAAATTCAACAAATATGACTGATACGGACATTTTGAAATTCAACAAAACATGACTGTATTACAGACATTTTTGAAATTCATGACAAAAATATGACTGTAATTACAGAAAGGCAAACTTGAAATTCAAGACAAAATTTGACTATGATCACAGAGAAATTTTGAAATTCATGATACGAACAAAACGGGGAAAAAAAAAAAAATCAGCAGAATATATTTTCTCATGTAGGGATTGAAAAAATCGACGTCTTCAAAACAAGATACCCTAAAGGGTGATAGTGGATAGAAACTAGTATTGGGTGACGCATCTTTTCTAACAACAAACTGAATAGCCGTTACCGAAATTTGTCAGTTAGCACGCTTTTCCCTTTTTCCCCGCTTATGTCTTTTCCATTTAGTTAGCTCCTTATACAATCACTTCTAGATGCACTGTTACGCACGCGCGGGTACACACACACACACACACACACACACACACACACACACACACACACACACACACACACAACACACACACACACAACCACAAACACACAAACACTTTACAACACAACACACACACACACCAACAACACACACACACACACACACACACACACACACAACACACACACCACACATGGAAAAGGAACCCCCCCCTCTCCCTATGTTGTATGTATATATATATATTATATCATTATATATTATTCATATATATATATATATATTATATATATATATATATATAATATATGTATGTATGTATGTATGTATGTATGTAAGTATGTATGTGTTATTAATCCGATCTGTTCTAGTGGTCTGTGAGGTTGTCTGACTGCCTGTCCTCTCTCTCTCTCTCTCTCTCTCTCGTTTTTTCTATCTATCAACACACACACATAGAGAGAGAGAGAGAGAGAGAGGAGAGGAGAGGAGAGAGAGAGAGAGAGAGAAGAGACCACACACACACCACACACACACACAACACACACCACACCACACACAAACACAACACACACACACCACATACACACACACACATTCGCGGACAAACTACGTTTCATTAAAAACCCCGCTACTTTGGTAGATCCACAGACATTATGTTTATACCCCCACTCTCTCCTAACCACACACACACACACACACACACACACACACACACGCACACACACACACACACACACACACACACACACAACACACACCCTACGAGAAAAATACGGAAGATTACCAAGGCAGGCGAAAGAGAAGGAAGTTCTAGGCAGCAGAACAAAGAGTGTAGGGAGAGGATGCGTCACTACAATAATGGAATAACACACTAAGATAGTATAGTCGAGACACGTGGAACTTTTCTCTCTCCATCTGTATCTTTAACTTCTGAACGACCGTAACAACACTACGTTTTTTTTTTTTGTTTTTTTTTTTTTTTATGGACTGTACCGAACACTACATAACCAGTTTCCACAGTTCATGAAACAGAAGTCACGTGCTGAGCAGCTTACTGAAATGACTTCTTCCAGTCTCCGTTGTTCGACATGGAAACAAACCCCTGTTTAAGTGAGAACCTCTATACAGCTTGATTATAGCTCCACGCCCCCCCCCCCCCCCTCCCCCCCTCCCCCGCTGAGCCACGTTAAGCGCAGGTCTTTAGCTGCGGGGAAACAGAATTTGTTTCCCTGCCAAGTCCATTACAGGCGTTTTAAAGCTCTGAACAGGATGGTATCATCACAGCTCTGTCTCTGTCTCTGTCTCCTGCACTCTCTTTCTCACCGTCGGCTCGACGCCGGCCTCACGACTTCGAAACCTTGAAGCCGGAGCGCGCCAACCTGGAGGTGCTCACGCGCGCATTAGCAGCGAAAAAGAATACTCTCTCTCTCTCTCTCAATCACACACACCACACACACACACACACACAACACACACACCACACACAAACGCACACACACGTGCGCCAGCGCGCGCCACCAACACACAACACACACACACACACACCACACACACACCACACACACACACACACAACACCACACACCACACACACACACACACATATGTATATATATATATATATATATATATATATGGGGGGGGGGGGGAGAGAGAGAGAGAGAGGACAGACAGACAGACAGACAGACAGAGACTATACAGACAGACAGAGACAGACAGAAACAGAGAGACAGAGAACAGACAGAAATAAGAAAGGAGCAGAGAGGCCTGTTGTCCTGAATGGGAGGGGAACAGAAACAGAACTTGCAGAACGGAAGCATGTAGTTCACTAAAGATGTCACAACGATGCGATGTAACAGACAATTACATTATGCAACAGAAAATGACATGACGTAACAGGGAATGGGAAGACGTAATGCTCCAGGGCATGATGTAAATGTACAAAAAAAAGCGTAACTGAAGTTTAGACAATAATGCGCTTTTAACAAACATACCATGCAGTAGACCAGCATGCGCTTTAACAAAGTAACATGATGTCACAAACAATAACACGATGTAGCAGTTGACGACGTAATGTAAAAGGCAATGGACGTGACCAAGTAGACAATAACGTGATGTAACAACATATTAGACAATAGCCTACTGTAACAGACAATGATGTAACAGACAATGACGTGAGGAACTAGACAGTTAAACATGATGCAACAATGTAATAGTCTACGGCCTACGATAACAATGAATGATGATGTAACAGACAATGAGTGAGGAAATAGACAATAACAATATACTAGTCAATGGCCTACTGTAACAGACAATGACGTGATGTAACACACGAGGAAATGAAGAAATACACAAACATGATGTAGCAACATATAGTCAATGGCCTACGGTAACAGACAATGACAGGATGTAACACTCAAGGACGTGAGGAAAACAGACAACAGCATGACTTAAACAATGCATCAGACAACGCCTACTGTAACAGACAATGACCTGTCACCAAGACAATGACGGAATATGTATCCCAAGGACGTGAGGAATAGACAATATTATCATCACTTAACCAATGTATTAGATAATGGCCTTCAGTAAACAGGCAATGACGTGATGTCACAGACAATAACGGAATATGTAACACACAACGACGCGAGGAAATAAACAATAACATGACTTAAACAATGCATCAGACCATGGCCAACTGGAACAGACAATGACGACGTAACAGACATATGACGATGTAACAGGCAAGACGGAGTATGTAACACACAACGACGTGAGGAAATAGACAATAACATCACTTAAAACAAATGTACTAGGACGAATGGCCTACTGTAACCCGACAAATGACATGATGTAACAGACAAGGAAAATGGATCCATTGGGACCAACCACAGTTCAATTTGACGCAGGACGCTCTTCCTTAGCACGTGTAGTAGGAGCCAGTGGGAGTAATAGGTCAAGGCCAGTCCGTGTGGGGAATCGGGAGGGGCGGGGGTGGGGTTGGGGGTCCGGTTTTTAAACCCCGCCTCTCCATCCACCTGCTACTCCCCACCCCCCTCCCTACCCCCCCCCCACCCCCACCCCACCTCTTTCCTCTCCCTTTCCTACCTTCCGTGGTTGGCAAAAAGTAGCGACAATTGTGGGGGGGACCAGGTCGCCCTTCTTTTTTTGTTTTTCGTTTTCATGGGGTGGGACCCCCTGGCGCCCATTCGGGTGACTTTACTCTCCCCGCCTCCGGCTTTTCATATATCTGATCTTGCTTGGAGTAGTATAGTAGTAGTAGTAGTAGTAGTGTAGTCGTAGTAGTAGCAGCAAGCAGGCAGCAGCAAGCAGCAGCAGCAGCAGCAGCAGTAGTAGTAGTAGTAGTTAGTAGCAGCAGCAAGCAGCCAATCAGTAGTAGTAGTAGTAGTAGTAGTATTAGTAGTCGTGTAGCAAGCAGCAGACAGGAGGTAGTAGTAGTAGTAGTAGTAGTCGTAGTAGTTTGTAGTAGTAGTGATGTGGTGGTAATGGTGGTGGTAAAAAGCAATTTGTCTGCCGCTTGTGTTACTGCTGTGAGAGAGAGAGAGAGAGAGAGGAGAGAGAGAGAGAGAGAGAGAGAGGAGAGAGAGAGAAAGAGGAGAGAGAGAGAGAGAGAGAGAGAGGAAGAGTAGAGAGGAGAGGAGAGGAGAGAGAGAGCAGCCAGCCAGCAGCCAGCCAGACAGACAGACCAGATTAGACAAAGACCCACCACCACCCCACCCCACCAACCACCCACCACCAACCACCGGGCCATTGATGACTGATGCGTCACGGTCTGGTATCATGGCCTTTCCCTGTCATTCTTCTGGCTGGCGGAGCAGCACTTCGACCCACAAAACACACGGAGAAACCAATAGAAGGTCTGCCATTGCCACCATACCCCCAGCAACTGGAACAGCAGGGGGAGGCAAGAGGAAAAAGAGAGTTGTGGGGGGGAAGGAGATGAGGGGGCTGGGTGGGGGGGGGGGGTAGAGGAGAGAGGGATGGAAAGGGGAGGGGTCGGATGGGGGCCAAGACGGCTGCTCTTGTTTTCATGATCTTCTGAGTGGTCCTCCCAAGCCATTGCGCATTTGATTCGTCGTCCTTTAAGTAAGAGCGAAATCTCACCTCACCCGGGTCCATCAGCGGTTCACGGCGGGACTATCAAACGTAACGTTACCTTCAGGCACATGCAACAAGAGAAGACCCTGCTCTGTCGCTTCAAATACTACTTGCAGGAGTTCCATGATACTTTTTTTTTTGTTGGTAATGAAAACTAAAATGACGCATGTGGACAACATCGACTGGGACACTGTGGTTCCGGGTTTAATCTCAACGCAGAAAACACGCTCTTCAGGATGGAACTGGGCCGGTGCTACAAGAGTTTTCAATCAATAGAACGGGTCTGGTGTAGTAGTGGGTTGGAACCCAGAAGCAGAGGGCGTTCGTGAGTTTAGTTTTTGTTGTGGCGGGCCACTGCGCTACAAATGTGTTCTCTACGTCCTATCCTGGAAAAGATAGTCTGTTATGAAAGAGGAGGACGTCAAAACGAGACAGAATGGTTTTCTGTTCTCGTCAGTCTGTCTGTTTGTCTTTCTTAGTCTATCTGTCCTGTCTGTCTGTCTGCCTGGCTGTCTGTCTGATTGGTATGGACTGCACGCTCTACTCTCTATCGTAATTCTAGAGGAGGACTCAGCCCTCTCTCTGAGAGAGAACTCGACTATCTCTCTCTCCTCTATCGGTCACTGTCTTGATCTGATATCTCGCTCTCTCTCCTCTCTCTCTCTCTCTCTAGCTTCCTCCCGCCCTTTCTCTCTCTCTGTCCATCCTTACCACTCACTCTCTGTTCTCCCCCCTCCCTCTCTCCTCCCCAACCTCTCTCTCTCTCGCTCTCTCTCTCACACACACACACACACACACACACACACACACACACACACACAACACACACTTCAGGACGTAATCAACACTACAGGCAAGACAAGGCAAACCTTGATTTGCTAAGGAAAGCAACTCACACAAACACACACACACAACCACACACACACACACACACACACACACACACACACACAACACACACCCAGAGGAAGGAAAAAAAAAGGGGAAAGGAAGAAGAGTTTTTGCTGCAATGCTGTCTGACTGCGTAACCGACAAAAGCAGCAAGCAATCTGTTTTTCACGGTTACCGAGACACAGACAAAGCGGCTGGCACCGACCTCTCCCTTCAACCGGCTCCATGCTAAAGACCCCGGGGGGTGCTAACAGCACTAATGAACACACAGCCAGCCCATCGTCAGGCCATAGCAACTACACCCTTTAGGAGTCCTGCTTCTCACCACATGGGCATGGCCACGACAGGACCATTGTAGGGAGGAGACTGCACTGTTGAGACCCAGTGGATGTGTCTAGCAGGCAAATTACATTCAGTCCCTACAAGTTTGAACTGAAAGTATAATTATATGGAATCTTTAAAAATACCTGCTGCTGCTGCTACTGCTGCTACTGTTGTTTGTTGTTGTTGTTGCTGCTGCTGCTGCTGCTGCTGCTGCTGCTACTGCTGCTAATACTACAACTACATGCGCTCATACTACTACTTCTACTACTACGATGACTGGTACTACTACTACTACTACTACTACTACTACTACTACTACTACTACTACTACTACTACTACTACTACTTTCGCAGCCGTAATCACGAGCACTATGACTGGTACTACTACTGTTTCTGCAACTACTACTACTACTACTACTACTACTACTACTCCTACCACCACCACCACTGCTGCTGCTGCTGCTGCTGTTGCTACTACTACTACTACTACTACTACTACTACTACTACTACCACTACTACTTACTACTACTACTACTACTACTACAACTACTACTACTACTACTACTACACGACGACGACGACGACGACGACGACTACTATGATACTGCTGCTGCTACTACTACTACTACTACTGCTGCTGCTGCTGCTGCTCCCTCGGAGTTTAACATTGGTTCTGTCTCTATTCCCCATACAGTCCTTCGAATAAGACTATAAACCGAGGTTCCGTGTGTGAACGCACGCGTAACATCTTGCACACACGTAAAATCCCATCACCAACTTTCGGAAGAGAAGGCCAGTTTGGCCGTTGGTATGGATGACACGTTACACATAGCATGCACCCTGCGTGAGAGATTGAAAGAATGGAGGAAGTCAGGAAACTGAGTGAGCGATTACACATAGCATGCACCCTGCGTGAGAGATTGAAAGATGGAGGAAGTAGGAAAATGAGTGATCGATATTGAACGATACTGACTGGATGACACGGGAAACGACTGAATGAAGCGCCAGCTGGCAGCTCTTCAGTCGGCACTACCCAGGTAGGCAGCCCGTTGTGTAAACGAGTGCGGATTGTAAAGCGCTTAGAGCTTGGTCTCTAGCCGAGAATAGGCGCTATACAAGTATTCATTATTATTATTATTTCATTTACTA
>JADBJO010005650.1:132500-135000 GCA_016801955.1 Conus betulinus | reverse complement strand
TCTGTCTCTTCCTCATCTGTCTGTCAGTGTCCATCTATCCTCACTGTGTCTTCCTCATCTGGCTGTCAGTGTCCATCTGTTCTCACTGTGTCTTCCTCATCTGACTGTCAGTGTCCATCTGTCCTCTCTGTCTCTTCCTCATCTGACTGTCAATGTCCATCTATTCCCTCCGTGCCGTGCCTTTCTCACCTGATAGAGTTCATCTGTTCTCACTGTGACTTGCTCATCTGTCTGTCAGTGTCCATCTGTCCTCACTGTGTGTCTCCTCATCTGATTGCTAGTGTCCATCTGTCCCCATTGTGTCTTCCTCATCTGTCACGTGTCCACCTGTCTCGCTGTATGTTCCTTGTATTACATGCTGTCTCCATGCCTTACATTCTCAGAGCTACGGAATGACCCGCTATCACTGCCACAGTGTGTCGTCGTCGTCGAAAACCGTGTCGTCATTCACAATGTGACGTCAGTTCGCCCTATGACATCAGGACAGCCTTGATGTATAATGTTAGCTGACGGCTTCTTCCAACACTTGGTCTGCCTCGCGTTTTCGCTCCCTGACTGGTTGTTTGGAGGGGCTCGTAGTCAAATGGTTGGTGCGTTTGCTTGCGGAGCTGACGGTCGTGAGTTCTAACCCCCTCGAGGAGTCGTCGGTTTTAGCTCTCTCCTCCCACCCAGACAGTAAATGGGTACCCTGAAGCAGGTCAGAGAAGATTAGAGGGATGGGCTGTGCCCTCCATCATGCCGTGCATCAGATATCGTGAACTCTGGCAATCCACTGTTCCAACGGTCAGTAGGCTTTGGGAATTTACTCTCAACCCCCCCCCCCCCCCCCCCCCCCCCCCCAATTTGTTGTTAATGTTGTTGTTGTTGTTGTTGTGGTGGTGGTGGTGGTGGTGGTGGTGGTGGTGATGGTGGTTGCTGTTGTTGTTGTTGTTTGCTTTTTATCGGCAAATCTGGTTTTTTTACCTTCAGTGCTTGTGTTGTCAATACAATGCACATTGGTAATCTCCACAAAGGTGTTTATCAATTTATTGAGTTGGTATCTTCTGTGCACACACGTTAGCGTTGTTGTTAAAAGGAACGTTAGCAGTGTCATAAAAATGAAAATCGGTTCCCGCCACCTGCTGCAGTAATTGTGTGCAGACAATGAGGAAATCACTCCAGGAGAGAAGTTCACTGGAAGGGCACAGTATTATACTCTTCGTCTGCACAATAAATTCCGTATCCTAAAACAACAACAACAACAACATTCTTTTCAGCGAGTGATGGGGTTGTTTCGCTCATAAAATGACAACTGTTTCTGCTTAGTCAATCAGTTCCAACTGGCACTGCTTACAAGCGTTGCGCTAAGTCTCTTTATTGGATGGCTATGTGCTCGAGCCAAGGATATATATATATATATATATATATATATATATATATATATATTATATATATATATATATATATATATATATATATATGCGCATACACACGCTTGTGTTCTTTTTTACAGATGTTTGCACGCAGCTTTGCAGGTTCTTCGTGCAACACCTTCAAGTCAAAGAGCAAAAAAAAAAAAAAAAAAATCTGTTACTGAACCCAGCTTACCTCCTGTGGCTGTCTGCTGTTCCTACAGATTGGCTTCACGATGTTCCCGAGGTCGTCTTGTGTCCAGACAGTTCTGCATCGAGCACACGCCTGTCGTCTGCCAACCCAGCACTCATTTCCTGGCCTTCTTTCTGAATACGGAATTGTCTTCTGCCTGCAAATCATTCGTTTCCAGGTCTTTCTGACGAGGGAATTGTCCTCTACCCCCACGCCACTCATTTCCTGGTCTTCTTTCTGACGAGGGAATTGTCTTCTACCAGGTCTACCCACACGGCACTCATTTCCAGCTCTTTTTCTGACGAGGGAATTGTCTTCTACCCACACGGCACTCATTTCCTGGTCTTCTTTCTGACGAGAGGAATTGTCTTCTACCGGCCCACACACGGCACTCATTTCCTGGCCTTCTTTCTGAAAACGTTTATTGTTGTCTACCTACACAACACGCATTTTCTGGCCGCCTTTCTGAACACGGAATTGTCGTCAGCCTACACAACACCCATTTCCTGGTCTTCTTCCTGAACACAGAACATGCCTGTCCACTGAGTACTCATGTCCTGCTCCTTTTTTTTTCTGAAATGTCGTCTGCCTGTACAGCATTCATTCCTTCATTTTCAGTGTCAGCAACATGGAATCGTAAAGCTAGCTCACCGTCACTGCTAGAAAATTCATGCCTGCCGTTCCTGGACAGGTCAAACTGCTGCCTGTCACTTGACAGGAGGACACTTAGAACGCAGGGTCTCCTCTGGTGAGTGTCCTGACAGCAGCACTGACAGCTCCTTGTGGGTCGCTAGTGTGTGGAGGGGAAAGAAGGGGTCTGAATGTGAACACGTTGTGGCTTGGGGTGGCCCGAATGTTCGGCGTGCGAGTAACACCGCGAGCGTGTTGACAAAGTCGGGCTTTCAACCAACAGCTG
>JADBJO010005650.1:95000-112500 GCA_016801955.1 Conus betulinus | reverse complement strand
CAATGAAACAAAACGAAACAAAACAAAACAAATATGAATACTTTTTTTTTCCACACCAAGCCCTGGGCGTGATGTATGCTGAGAATGTTCGCCATTAGGATTTTATTTTTCAATCTCTCAGAATCCCGAGTTCGCATAGAAGACCTGATAAATTATTCACAAAGTTTTCAAGTCTACACTCCAGTGTATCGGTCTCTTTGTTCAGAGAGTTTATCAAGATCAAGAGTCGGACAATTCACAGATTGTTTGTGCACATGAACAAGGATCGTGGGGTGGTGCTGGTGGCGGTGGTTGATAGACTGTTTGCACGGTTTCTGTTAGTCCCTGTTCTATAAAATGACGCCATGTCCGGGTGTAGAATAATCCAGGGGACTTCTTTGACGGTGGCACCATTGCGGGTGGTAGGAAGCGATGACTTGTAAAACACAGGCTTTGCTGTAAGATCTGTTTAGCTAGGGCTTGTCCTGTACACTAACAATAGGCGGCTTTTCTTTGCTTGTGGACACTTGTACAGGAGTGACAGTTTAACCCCCGGATTAAACTGAATGGGTACGATCGACCACACACTGTGGAGAACTGTCTTCACCGGAGTGTCGTTTGTCACATTTACACTCATTCGCTCTGTGTCTCGGTGCTTTAGTACGCTTTAAAATGGGATGAACAGTGGCATAAATGAATGAATGAAGAAATAAATGAATATACAGATAAATAAATAGATAAATGAATAGACAAATAAGTAAACAGATACACAAATAACAGAACATGAATGCATGCATGCATCCATCCATCCGTCCATCCACATGCACATGCATTCATACATACATACATACACAAATAAACATACATTCACACATATATACATGCAGATATACATACTTACATCCATCCGTCCATCCATCCACACACACACACACACACACACACACCACACACACACACACACACACACACACACACACACACACACGAGAAAGTAATAAACACACCCCACAGTCATAAACGCAGCAGATATTGCAAACACAGGCCATAAACGCACGCTGGTTCCAGGAGAGTTCTGCGTGATGTTCCCCTACAACAACTGTGTGAAGAGAGCAAGTTGCCATTCTACTCCAAGACTGTCGTCAGCACACAACCAGCTCTCCCGGGAACACTTCCAACACCTTCATTCCGTGGTGCATTCCATGACATGAACAATTTACAGTGAAACATATTCTTTTAGAGTATTGGGACTTGCATGTTTTGAGGCATAAATACTTTACAGCAGACTCCACCCGAAAACCTTGTTCAGAGATGTCACACCTGATGTGATCTTTGAATTCCTCAAAGAGATTAACATTTTTCACCTGATCTGAGATTTTATGGAGAAAAAAAATCCGCTGTGTGTTTTTAGAAGGCGTGTTTTAAAGGGCTGTGTGAATGAGAAGAAAATGGTGGAAGAGGGCACTCATCCAGGGTTGTGTGAATGAGGTTTTTCTTCTTCTTTTTTTTTCTTTTTTATAATAATGACTTGTGAGTTAACTTCAGTGCGGTAACTCCTTTGCGGTCGGCTGGGCTACAAGCAACATTACCTTTACCTTATCTCCATTTCAGACTGCCCCTTGCCCCTCAGCCATGTCCCTGAGTTCCTACCTGGCGGACACCTGCTGGCTAGAGCGGCGTCCAGGTAGAGGGCAGCCTTGTCGGCGGTAGGGGCACGTAACTCGCTCTGGTTCTCCAGCTGGGTGCCACAGATGGGGTCTTCTCTCAGGTACACCCCCGGGGCTGTCCCCACCCCTGAGGCCTCCGAGCCTGCACACACACACACACACACACACACACACACACACACACACACACACACACACACATCCACGCCGACACACAGACACACAGACACAGACACAGACACACGCGCACACACACACACACACACACACACACACACACACACACACACACACACACACACACACACACACACACGCACACACAGACACAGACACACACACACACACACACACACACACACACACACACACACACACACACACATGATCTATTTACTCTTTTCAAGCACATACATGGCCTCGTTCGAATCTTCTCTTTAAGTAAAAACTCATTGTTTAGATCAAGCTGAACTTCTTTTTTTTTTTTCTTCCTCGTAATTTCTAACCACTTTCCATCCACGCCGCAAATGCATTTTGTGCGTGCATACATGTATGAGTAGGCGGTGGTGGTGGGTCTCTGTGTACGTGTGAGTGTGTGTGTGTGTGTGTGTGTGTGTGTGTGTGTGTGTGTGTGTGTGTGTGTGTGTGTGCGTGTGTGTGTGCGTGCGCACGTGTGTGCGTGCGTACGTGCGTGCATGCGTGTGTGTGTGTGTGTGTGTGTGTGTGTGTGTGTGTGTGTGTGTGAGAGAGAGAGAGAGAGAGAGAGAGACAGACAGACAGACAGACAGACATACAGAGACAGACAGAGAGACAGAGAGAGAGTCTGTGTGTACGTGAGTGCGTACGTGCGTACGTGCGTGCGTGCGTGCACCTGACACAACACTCTTCCATACTTATGTCATATGAAGCAGCAGTTTTCTGTTCAGTGTCCCTACAGCTCAGCAGACCCCAGCAGGCCGGGTCTTTCAAGGAGGGGACAACTGTAACCAGTGTTCAACATTAGTCATCGGATACGCTACCCGTATTGAATGACCCATTGTTCGCACACAGCAAATACTGTGACAGACCACACAACTGTAGAGCTGAGGACAAGCATCTTCACTGTTGGCTGGTCACAATTCCAGTCCACATTCTGAAGGCATTCGCCGCTTCCTGTTGATCTCCTTGGCTGTCGTTCGCTTTCCTGCCCAAGGGTTGGTTGGCTGTTTACCATACTTCGGTGCTGAGAATGCCATTTGTCAAATTTGAAACGCACACACGCTGAATTCCAGGTCTCAGCAAAGATAACGTTCAGGCAATGAGCCGACCTCGCTGAGTTGAGGTCAACGCCAAGCTGACAAACACGGTTACTTGAGCGGGCAGCCAGCCAACTGAATCATTCTCTCATGCGGCGCGGTGACTGTGGTATACGGAGGTGGTAAGTGGCCTCTGCGAGCGATCGGGACTCCGACAAAAGCGAATAGTCGGGGAAATGAGTTCAGACACTTATCCTGACTTGTCTTGATCCATGATGATACCTGTACCAGAGTGCACCCCACTCCCCACCTCCCACCCGGTTTGTGGTTTGACGTTGTCCCGTGACCTGATTGACGGGAACGTTCACCTTGGCACGCGCACTGACGTTGGGTCATCCCGACGAGTGATGGAAGAGGGAGAAGAAAACAAGCGGAGGGGTAGGGGGTGAGTGGGGGTGGGGGGGTGGTGGGAAGAGCAGACACGCATGACGTGGCGGAGCAAGTCAGCGTGGCGTGTTTACAGCTCCCAGCTGTGAAGAACAAACCCCCCTTCAAAGCCGTGCTGGGGGTATGCCGGCAGGTCGGCGGGCACTCAGGCACGGCCATCACGGCCGATGTGGCGTAAAACCACAACACACACACACACACACACACACACACACACACACACACACACTCACACTGGCGAGCCAGGCTAGGCCCCCGTGTTTGCCTTCAGAATTCAACTTCTCCTGCTTGAGGGACTTCAGTGTTGGCGCCGCCATGCCAGCCCATTGCAGGAACCGGCCAGCCGTAATGCCCGACGCAGACACACACTGCCCTCGGGGGAGGGGAGGGGAGGGGAGGGGATGAGGGTTAGGTGAGAGAGGACCCAGCGCCGCCATGTTGTGGGTATGATCTACAATGTGGACGGGAAGGGAGACGAACTGAATCGGGGTGAAGGCACCACCAGGCTGGAAACTTTGGATAACAGCTGGAGGGTGGTACCCAAAACATGTACCCAGAGTTTTGATGCCAGCCATGACGGAGGAGAAATGGACGCCAAGATCTTGGAGGTAGGGCTGTCAGTACCGGACTATTGTTGTGACCAGCTATCAGTGGCTCCCACAACAAACAATGTTTTGTTTTGTTTAGCCAGCGTACTGTTGAAAGCTTAGTAAAAGCGTGGCGAAAGGCTTGACTGAAGAAGAAGAAGAAGAAGAAGGAGAAGAAGAGAAGAAGGAGGAGGAGGAGGAGGAGGAGGAGGAGGAGGAAAAGGAGGCAGAGAAGAAGAAGAAGAAGAAGAAGAAGAAGAAGAAAAAAATGATGATGATGATGATGATGATGATGATGATGATGATCAACAACAAACAACAACAACAACAACAACAACATCAACAACAATAACATCAACGATAGCATCATCATCATCAACAACAACAAGAAAGGAAACAATGTGACGTAGCCAGAGCCCGTAAAACATGTTGAACCGATGTAAACAAAGCCCAAGAGCTAACGAAATCTCCTGCAACGTACAGACCCACACATCACTCATTTGTGTAGAGAACTTTTCGACCTCCGGAAAGGTCCACACAGTCTTCCGAATGCCTGGAGAGTTTGCGGACAGTTTCCGTGTGTATTAGTCACCATTTCAAGACATATTATCTTCCTTGATTTATCATTCATTACTGTACGCAGTTATCTCCCTTGATTTATTATTTCTTGTGTTGGTTTCAACACACGAGTGACTGAGGGCAAAAAAAAAAAAAAAATGAAGCAAAATTTAAAAAAGAGAGGGGGTTAGTTACCGCCAAGGACACAGACAAAGAACAGGACAAAACACAATGCATTTCGACCTCTCGGTGTTATCTTCTTCTTATATTCGCCGCAAAATCAGCAAATAAACAAAGCAAATAATTTTTTTTTCTTTTGGATTTTACGCCGAATATGAGAAGTGGTTTCTCGTTCTTCATTTTCACCGTCCTAAATGTTATTTGTTTTTGGCTAAAGAAAATCCATTGTGTTTTGTCCTGTATTTTTTCTGTGTTCTTGGCCGTAACTCTTTTTTAATTTAAAAAAAAAAATTTGTTTATTATCCCTTGATTTACGCATAGTTTACCTCCCTTGTTTTATATTCATCCTGTTTTAAAGGCACACGAAACCAGAACAAAAATGTCAAATCAGTCTCTCAGTGATAACAGAATGAAACAAATGAAACGAATATGGCTCCATCGAAAAGAACCCGTACTTCCCCAGACCGAAGCGTAACACGTTTCCCGTCCCCGTAGCCAGGGGAAGAGGGGACGATTGTGTATAATAGCGGTAAAACAAGCACGACACACTGTCCTCTCTCTCTCTCTCTCTCTCTCTCTCGCTCCTCTCTCTCTCGCCCCTCCTCCTCTCTCTCTCTCGTCCCCAAGCCATCTAAATGCTACTACTCTGTCTGTCTGCCTCTCCTCCTCACTCGCTCTCCGAGTCCCTCTGCCCCTCTGAAGCCCAAAATATGCACTAGACTTCTCTCGGGTCATCTGCCACCTACCTCCTCTCTCACTCTCCTCTCGCCATCCCGCCGACACTCCATCATCACTCCGGCTTCGTGCGCGACCCATCATCGCCTGTCGGTCTCTCGCTCGTCTCTCCTCTGTGGAAATAATGCAAAAATGCATACGACTCTCTTCTCGCCTCTCTGCATCGCATCCTCACCCTCTCATTCCCCCTGGAGAATAGGGGCAAAAAAAATCGTGCATCACGCTCCCTCTCTCAAGTCTCTCAGTCTCTCATCCTCAGCTGCAGAAAATTGCATACAACTCTTTGTATATGTCTCTGTCTCTGTCTTCCTTCTGTCTGTCCTGTCTGCCTTTCCTCCTCTCTCTCTCTCTCTCCTCCCATCTCTCTCCTCCCTCTCTCTCCTCTCTCCTCCTCTCTCTTCTCTCTTCTTCTTACCAGAAGCAGTAAATAAAGCTACACTCTCCTCTCTTCTCTCCTCTTCACCATCATCTTGTCCTGTCTTCTTTTTCCCCTTTCCTTCCTCCTTTCCTCTCCCTCCTCCCTCTTTCCTTCCTCTTCCCTCTCCAAGTCTCTTCCTCTTTTTCCTTTTCCTCCCTCTCCTTGTTCTCTTCCGCATCTCCTGCCTCTCGGGTCTCGTCTCTCTCCCTCTCTCCGCCTCCTCTCTCGCTCCTCTCTCACTCATCCTCTCTCTCTCTCTCCTCCGCTCTCCTCCTCCTCTCCTCTCACCGTCCCTCTCCTCCTCTCTCTCTTCTCACTCGTCCTCTCCCCTCCTCTTCTCTCCTCTCTCTCTCCTCTCCCTCCTCTCCCCCCTCTCCCTCTCTCCTCGTCTCCCTCTCCCTCTCTCTCATCCTCTTCCTCGCTCTACTCTCTCCTCTCTCCTCGTTCTCTCTCTTCTCCTCTCTCTCTCTCCTCTTTCTCTCTCATCTCTCTCTCTCCTCTCTCTCTCTCATCCCCTCTCCTCCCCGTTCCCCTCTCCCCCTCCCCCCCTCTCCTTCCTCCCCTTTCACTCCTTCCCCCTTTTCCTTTTCCCCTCTCCTTCCTTCCTTCCCCCCCCCCTCCCCTCCCCCTCGACTCCCCCTTCTCGCCCCCCCCTCCCCTCCCTTTCCCTCTCCTCGCTTTTCTCCTCCTTCTTCTCCCCCATCTCTCCGCTCCACACTCCCCCTCCCTTCCCTCCATCCTCCCTCCCCTCTCTCTTTCTCCCTCCCCCTCCGTTCCCCTCCACTCCCCCTCCACCTCCCCCTCCCCTTTTCTTCTCCTCCTCTCCCCCCCCCCCCCCCTGCTCTCCCCCTCTTCCCTCTCCTTTTCCCTCCCTCTTCTCTTCTCCCCTCCTTCCCCCCTCCCCCTCTTCCCCTCCTCTCCACCCCTCCCCTCTTCCCTCCTTCCCCCTCTCCTCCCCCTCTCTCCTCCCCCTCCCCCCCTCCCTCCCCTCGCTCTTCTCCTCCCTCTCCCCCCTCCCCACCTCCCTCTCTCCCCCCTCCCCCCCCCCCCCTCTCCCCTCCCCTCCCCTTCCTCCCCCCCCTCCCCATCTCCCTCTCCCCCTCTCCGCCCTTCATCCCTCCCATCCAACTCTCGCCTCCCTCCTCTCCTCCTCGCTTCCCTCCTCTCTTCTTCTCTCTCTTTTCCCCTCCTCCCCCCCCTCATGATCTCATCACTACCTCCTCCCCTCCCCCCTTCTCATCCTCGGGCTCTCTCTTCTCCCTCTCTCTCCCCTTCTCTCCCTCTCTGCTCCCTCCTCCCTCAGTCTCTCCCATCAGACTCCCATTAAATCCCCTTTTCCGCTCTCTCCCCCTTCTTCCCCCTCCTCTCTTCCTCCCCCCCCCCTCCCCTCCCCCCCCCTCCCTCTCCCCTCCCCTGTCTCCATTCCCCCCCCTCTCACCTCCCCCTTCCCCCCCCTCCCCCCCTCCCCCCCTCTTTCCTCCTCTCCCTTCCTCCTCTCCGTCCCTCCTCCCCCTCTCCCTCTCCTCTCACTCCCCCCTTCCCCTCCCTCCCCCCCTCCTCCCATCCCCCCTCTCTCTCCTCCCTCTCCTCTCCTCCTCTCCTTTCCTCCTCCTCCCCCCCCCCCCCCCCCCTCTCCCCCTCCCTCCTCTCCTCTCCCCTCCATCTCCTCTCCTTCCCCTCTCCCACCCTTCTCCTCCCTCTCATCCTCCTCTCCTCTCTCTTCTCACCTCCCCTTCCCCCCTTCCCCCCTTTCCCCCTCCCCCTCCCCCTCATATCTACTCCTCCCCTTCTCCTCTCCAGTCCTCCCTCTCCCCTCTTTCTCCCTCTCACTCTCCCCCCCCTCCTTC
Organism: Conus betulinus; assembly: GCA_016801955.1. Classification (NCBI taxonomy): domain Eukaryota; kingdom Metazoa; phylum Mollusca; class Gastropoda; order Neogastropoda; family Conidae; genus Conus; species Conus betulinus. The sequence goes on along the minus strand of JADBJO010005650.1, from coordinate 104,847 downwards.
TCTCTCTCCCCTTCTCCCTCCTCTTTCTCTCCCTCTTCTTCTTCCCTCATTCCTCCCCACCTCCCGTTCCCGCCCCCTCCTCCCTCCCCTCCTCCTCTCTCTTTCCCCTCCTCTTCTCCCTTTCCTCCCATTTCTCCCCCCCTCTCCCTTTCCCCCCCCCTCTCTCTCCCCCTCCCCTCTCTTTTCTCCTTCCTTTCCTTCCCCTGACTCTCTCTCTCCTTCTCTCCGTCTCCTCCTGTTCCTCTCTCTCCCCTTCTCCCCCTCTCTCTCTCTCATCCTCACCCTCCTCTTCCCTCACCACTTCCCCCCCCCTCTCCCCAATCTCTCTCCTCGCTCGTCTCCCTACCTCCCCCCCCCTCCTCCCCTCCTCTCGTTCATCCCCTCTCCCTCTGTCCCTCCTCCCCCCTCTCCCTCTCATCCCCCCCCTCAGAAAGCATCCCCTAATCCCTACCACTCCTCTCTCTCTCTTCTCCCCCCCTCTCGTCTCCTCCCCCCCCCCCTCTCCCCTCTTCCCCTCTCCCCACTCCAATCTCCTCTCTCTCTCAGCCATCCCCGCCCCCCCCCCCCCCCCCCCCCCCCCCCCCCCCCCCCCCCCCCCCCCCCACAATAAATATTCAGAAGCATGAAATGCGTACGACAAGCCGCAGAGGAGTGAAGAGAACAAAGACACAAACCTGAAACGTAATGTGCTTTTCTTTTCTTTTCTTCCTCTTTTTTTTTTTTTTAATCAAACGTTGTTTGGTAGTAGGCGGTGTATTGTATTTTGGTTTGTTTATTTTTGCATTCCTGTTACTTTTAGTTTGTTTGTTTTGCCTGCGTTTTTTTCTATATTGAAGAAAGTGTGTCCCAGGCCAGACAACAAAATGTTCCAAATTTTGGCCTCCAGGAATCCAATGCAGCCTGTTGCAGAACATGTGTTGTCTGTTTGCTGACTACAAACATTTGTCCAGAAATATATTGAAAAACGTGAACGCGAATGTAACGAGTGTAACTGTGTGTGTGTGTGTGTGTGTGTGTGTGTGTGTGTGTGGTGTGTGTGTGTGTGTGTGCGCGCCGCGCGCAGCGCACATGCGTGCCTGCGTGCATGCGTTTGCGTGCGCACGCTCCTCTGTGTGTGTGTGTGTGTGTTGTGTGTGTGTGTGTGTGTGTGTGTGCGTTGTGTGTGTGTGCGTGTGTGTGTGTGTGTGTGTGTGTGTGTGTGTGTGTGGTGTGTGTGTGCGCGCGCGCGCGCGTCCGTGCGTGCATGAGCGTATGCGTCTGCGCCCATGTGTGTTGTGCGTGTGTGTGTGTGTGTGTGTGTTGTGTGTGGTGTGTGTGTGTGTGTGTGTGTGTGTGTGTGTCCTTTGGACTCAGTGGGGAACAGAAGGAAAGGCCTGTCATCAAATGAATGTGTTTTCTCTCTCTCTCTCTTTCTTTTTTCTAATGTCAAGAGCTTTTCTCTTCTCATTTGCAAATCCACGCACGCAAAGAATGCATCCTTATTTATTTATTTGTTTTACAAGTTATGTAAGAAGTTTTTTTTTTTTTTTTTTTTTGGTCTTTTTTCTGAAAAATAAGTGGATAAGGTCAGTCAAGAAAAATAATTGTACCGTCGTCGTCGTCGTCGTCGTCGTCGTCGTCGCCCTCCTCCTCCTTCTCTCAACATCGTCAGAAGAGAAGAATCATGATCATCATCATGTACATTTATCTGCGTGTAACGTCTATCCACTATTCGTGATATTAGACACACAAAAAAAAAATGAAAAAATTAAAAAAAAAATAAAGAATGTGTACGGAAGTGATTGCAAGCGTGTACATGATGTGTGTATGTGTATATGTATGGGTGCGCGTGCACGCGAATGTGTGTGTGTGTGTGTGTGTGTGTGTGTGTGTGTGTGTGTGTGTGTGTGTGTGTGTGTGTGTGTGTGTGTGTGTGTGTTGTGGATGTGTAAGTGTGTGAATATCTTTACACAAGTCATAAGTGAAGATTAACATGACACAAATTACTTATAACCAACAACTAACTATCAATTAAAGTCCAAACGGATGACAGTATTAAAGAAAAAAAAACACAACACACAAAAAGTCCTTTGATCCTCCCCCCCCCCCCCCCATTTATCCATCCCACCCCCCTCCTTTCTTATTATCCCCCCCCAAATAAAGCAATAAGAAAAATATTATAAGTATTTTCCAATAGGGGTGCGTTCTAAGTGTATACAGAAATCGTACGTTAAAGCTGGTGACTGAAAAATGGCCTGCACAGCATTTTGCTTCAATACTGGAATGATTTTTTTTCATATCGTTGCATGAAACAATATGAACTGGAGTAATTTTGTTTCCACATACGCAAACTACGTTTTTTTTTTTAATATATTTTGTTTTAAATGCATTAAGTTTCCACCTGTGCAGTAATGAGAGTGATCTTCTATTAAGGTTAAAATTCTCTTTGATTCTTTTAAAATCAAACTGTTCTTTACAGACGTGATCTACCATACTATATTCGAAAGCCTTTCCAGATATGCAACTTAACTAAGTTACACTGTTCATGTACTGATAAGGGGAAATCAAACAGTTCTGAATCAAAACTATTTTTGGCTCCACGTTTAGCTGCCTGTCTACTTTTTCATTATAATGAAAAGAACAATGAGAAGGAATCCAACAAAAAGCTACATGGGTTCCTCTTGCAATTAACATGTGTATCATACAACTTATCTCTATGATCATTTCAGGTCTTGTGTGCAATTGAAAAACTTTTAATGCCTGAAGAGCTAATTTAGAATCAACACAGAACAGAATTTGGTGTGTGTGTGTTAGGGGGGGGGGGGGGGGGGGGGATATGACACGATTATGAATTAAAGAAAAATAATGATATAGAGGGAAAATCCTGTCAGACAACAAAGGGAAATATACAACAGACACTGGACTTGTGTTTCACAGTTTCAGTAAGTTGTGTAAACACATGAATAGGTTGAGTGTGTGTGTGTGTGTGTGTGTTTGTGGTGTGTGTGTGTGTGTGTGTGTGTGTGTGTGTGTGTGTGTGTGTGTGTTGGGGGGGGGGGATACAGAAATAAGGGTGGGTGGGGTGGGTGAGGGGTGGGAGATTGTGTACAACGGGGGGTAGATATGGATATGGAGTAAACAAACAAACAAACAAACAAACAAACAAGAAAAAACATGGAATTAGAAACCAGGCAGGGAAAAATAGCCCGATAATTCTTGATAAATGCAAATGTCGATCTGCGAAAAAAAAAGCCACATGTATCACATCACTTGTTGCTGTCTTACAAAAAAAAATATGCTTTCAATACATCAGCAGTGAGGCCGAATTTGCGATGTTGCAAACATGCACATTGTTGACACCGTTTCTACTGCGAGGTTCAAATCACCTATTCGTTTTCAATACCAAGTCACTTACAACACTCATCTGTAACAGATACTGACAGGCTTTGAACAACGCACGATGACAGGTGATCAGTTTCTGTGCGACTATGTTCGGGATAGGGGTTTTCTTGTCTGCGTTTATAAGTCTGTCTTTGTGTTCCGTTACTATTCTTTTGTTAACGACATTGTCCTTTAGATTTTTTTTTTCTGTCGTGGGAATAGTAGGGTGGAGGTAGGGGGTAAAATAAGGGGGGGTTGAGTCCGGCTTGGCTACTATGACACTGGGGCTCTAGAAGAATGATAAACATAACAGAGCAAGGATCTATCTATCTGTCTTTCTTTGTCTGTTTTTTGTTTCCCTCTGTCTGTCTATGTCTCTCTGTACAATTATATATATATCTGCCTTCGAGAGGGATTGCGATAGTTTCCTTATGCAGCTAGTGAAGGGTTTTCATATCTATGATATACATTTTCCCATATACTTCATGTTCACTTTTTTTTTTCTCCTCTCAGTTTCAAATCATTGCCAAGTCATTACTATAATGATGGAAGAATTGTTAACCTGCACTTGTTTCCCCCACTACTTAATTATTGTTCAGCATATATATATATGTGTGTGTGTTTGTGGGTGGGTGGAGAGAGAGAGAGCAGATATATATATATATATATATATATATATATATATATATATATATATATCTCTCTCTCTCTCCCACCCACCCACAAACACACACACATATATATAATGCTGAACAATTAAGTAGTGGGGGGAAACAAGTGCAGGTTAACAATTCTTCCATCATTATAGTAATGACTTGGCAATGATTTGAAACTGAGAGGAGAAAAAAAATTGAACATGAAGTATATGGGAAAATGTATATCATAGATATGAAAACCCTTCACTAACTGCATAAGGAAACTATCGCAATCCCTCTCGAAGGCAGATAATTCTCTCATCATTATAGTAATGACTTGGCAATAATTTGAAACTGAGAGGAGAAAAAGAAATTGAACATGAAGTATATGGGAAAATGTATATCATAAATATGAAAACCCTTCACTAGCTGTATAAGGAAACTATCGCAATCCCTCTCGAAGATCAATATGTATCGCCTGCTCCGAGGTAGGCCTTTTGTCCGCTGAATCGGACTCGTCAGAGAGACACGGCTGATTGTGTCTGTCCTCTTGGCGTCAGATAGAGACACACCACAATTCTGTGGTGTTCCGACCGCCAAGGGTTCGAAAAAAAGAAATCCAACAACACCCCCCAAGCAGCCAGCGAAAGGTAGTAGAATGAAACAAAACGAAAAGTGTGGAGAGGAAAAATGTTGAAAACTAAAAACATTACACAAACAGTATAAATGTAAGAGACAATTTTGGCCTATGTTTGAGGATCCATTTAAGGATTCAAGGGAGATCAAAAGATGTGGAACAGTCTGAGTGGTCACTCTGCTGTTCAATAGCCCAAGCATTGTCACCGGCTAAGAATTGTGCAGAACAACCTTTCCTTGGATCTCCTAAGAGATGCAATCACCCACTGACTGACCAAACAATATAATGCTAACACACACACACACACACACACACACACACACACACACACACACACACACACACACAACACATATATATATATATATTTATATATATTATATATATATATATATATATATATATATATATATATATATATCTGTAAGTTGCTGGAATGGTGCTCGGTACTTATCCTTGGAATTTATTATTTTATTTTATATAAAATAAAAAATAGAATGAAGACAGGCTCTGGCACCAACACTGGAATCAATCCGCGGTGTGCCAGCAGATTACGGTGCTCACAGCAGACAACCGCTTCTCCTGAAAAAACAGGTGGGTCTGGAGCACGTGCCTGGAAAAGAACTGACGGCAGGTGGCGCTATTGTGCTGTGCCAAGAATCTCTACAATGTTTGGTCCGTGTTTGGAAACAGTCATTGTCTGTATTTGGAAACAGTTATTGTGGCCATGGTATAGCACTGTGGATATGTTTGATCTTCGTTTGTAAAACAGTTACTCAGGCCATGCTGTACCACTGTCGAAATGTTTGCTCTGTGTCTGAAAACAGTTGTAGTAACTGTTTTCACACTGTCCAAATATTGAACCCAGTCTTTGAATGCTGTGACTGTGCCGGTGCTTTGCCGCTGTCAAAATATTTGATCTTGTGTTTGAAAACAGTGCGTATAACGGTGCTTTCACGTTGTGGAAATATTTCATCCAGTGCTTCAAAACAATAGTTGTAACGATGCTTTCCTGCAGTCGAAATATTGGACCGTGTATTTGTAAACAATGGCTGTACTGAGAATTTCACACTGTCCAAAAAATGAAATCCTGTGTTTGAAAGCATTGATTGTAATGGTGCTTTCACATTGTCGAAATATTCTATTCTGTGTTTGAAAGCAGTGATTGTAACGATGCTTTCACATGGTCGAAATATTCAATTTGTGTTTGAAAGCAGTGATTGTAACGATGCTTTCATATTGTCGAAATATTCAACTCTGTGTTTGAAAGCATTGATTGTAACGATGAGTGATTGTAACGATGCTTTCATATTGTCGAAATATTCAACTCTGTGTTTGAAAGCATTGATTGTAACGATGCTTTCACATGGTCGAAATATTCAATTCTGTGTTTGAAAAGCATTGATTGTAACGATGTTTTCACATGGTCGAAATATTCAGTTCTGTGTTTGAAAGCAGTGATTGTAACGATGTTTTCACATGGTCGAAATATTCAATGCTGTGTTTGAAAGCAGTGATTGTAACGGTGTTTTCACATTGTGGAAAATTAAAAACATTGTCCAAGAAAAAACTAAAACAGACTGTGACAATATGGAATTAGTTTTTGCCATCAGTCCTTAACATCTGCTTCAGCAACCCGTCTTTGACATTTTCTACCCCACTCGAAAAAACCCTCCATGGATGGGACTCTGGGAAACAAATCTACTTAAATTTTGTTCGACCCCCCCCCCCCCCCCCCCCCCCAAATTAATGAACCCCTGTGTCGTGAGCATATAAATGTAATGTTATAAACTAACAATACATGCATTCATCAAAATGAACATATACACCTTTAGAACTATCTGTAAAAGAACTCTTCATGACTGGCACCGAAATCCAGAGAGGAACTTAATAACGCTGTTGGCTCATGTCGACTGCGTGGAAGTGTTCAGTATTCGGCGTTTCACCTACATTCATCTGATCACATTGTAAATAAAGAGACAGAGCAAATGTTAGCTAAATACCCAGAGCCTGAGCAGCATGTTGGGTTAATGGGTAGCTGAAGGCATTTGCCAAGGTATTTCCCCCACCATTCCATTTTATTTTATCTGTACAATGATTTACTTATCCAGCTGCAAATCTTAGCGCATTGTGGCCTCATAAAACAGAGAGAGAATAACACACACACACACACACACACACACACACACACACACACACACACACACACACACACACACACACACACAATGTTTAAACAACATGGACTTTTCAGCTTGTATTTGTTTTTTGAAGTTCACTTTCTGCTCAAAACAGACAAAAGGTATATGGTCTGTCATAGGTAGATGACCAAAATGAATACACAAATAAATAAGATAAAAAATAAAATGAAATAAAAAAAAAATGAAATAAAAAAGAAAGGAAATCGTTTCCAGTAATGTACCCAGTTAACTACCCTCACGCGCCACAAAGAAGAGATGTCCTTCGATTGGTGCAGAAAAAGAGCGGTATATATTTCTCTCTGTTCGAGGCTGGCGCTATGACTATTTCATGAGGAACATGTCACGTGCTTCCGCTCTCTCTCTCTCTCCTCTCATCTTCGTCTCATCTCTCCGCTCTCTCTCTCTCCTCTCTCTCTCCGCTGGTGACAGTGGACGTCTCTCGTCAAACCCTCCCCCCTCTCTCTCTCTCTCTCTCTCTCTCTCCCTCTGGTGACACCGTGACGTTACGTCCGCACCCTCCCCCCGCTCCTCCCACCCTCCCTCTGTTCTTACCGCAAGTGAGTACTGTTAGCATGGCGCACACAGGGAAGGGAGGTAATCATACTCCCCTTTCCATCAAAGCACTTGATAGATTCTCTGTCTCTCTGTCTGTCTATCTGGCTCTCTTTCTCTCGAAGAAACATACGCTCTCTGCTCACTCTCTGTCTCTGTCTCTGTCTCTCTCTCCTCTGTCTCTCCTCTCTCTCTCCTCCTTCTCTCTCTCTCTCTCTCTCTCTCTCTAAAGACACTCTCTCTTTCATACACACACACACACAACATGCTTTTTTTTCATCCGGCCCTTGCCCCCGTTAAGGGACTAAGTATGGCTAGCGACTAAGACTTACAAATCTTTTAACAAACTAGCGACTAAGACTTACAAAACTTTTAACAACACACATATCTTCATAACATTAAAACGTTCATCCATTATAGTTAAGGCGTTGATGAATGACTTTATAAGGAGAGAGAGAGAGAGAGAGAGAGAGAGAGAGAGAGAGAGAGAGAGAGAGAGAGAGAGAGAGAGACACGATTGAAACAACAAACAAGAGTAAAGATTACAAAGAAGAAGGGAGTCAACACACACAGAGATATGGAATAAGTGATCCTCTTATCGAAGGGAAGAGAGAGAGAGAGAGAGAGAGAGAGAGAGAGAGAGAGAGAGAGAGAGAGAGAGAGAGAGAGAGAGAGAGAGTTGCATTCCTTTTTTAAAAAAAAAAATAATAATAATAATACAACAAACTGCTAAGGACAATAATTAGACAACTACAATGCATCAATAATATCAACATTTTTATGTGGTTATAAGGCAAAACGAGAACGAACGGTACTACAATCATGTGTGTGTGTGTGTGTGTGTGTGTGTGTGTGTGTGTGTGTGTGTGTGTGTGTGTGTGTGTGTGTGTGTGTGTGTGTGTGTGTGTGTGTGTGTGTGTGTGTGTGTGTGTGTGTGTGTGTGTGTTGTGTGTGTGTGTGTGTGTGGTGTGTGTGAGAGTGAGAGTGAGAGAGAGAGAGTGAGAGAGAGAGAGAGAGAGAGAGAGAGAGACAGAGAAGAGAGAGAGAGATTTCCTTCTTCATTTTGATTTACTTTCCTCTTTCCATCTTTTTTATGTTTTCTTCTTCCTGACTATTCAACACACCTTGCACAGACCCTATAATTTATTAACACTAATAATTATTAATTATGCGATAAACGAACCTCCATAATCGAAATCGCCGGAGATCCAGACGAAACGCACAGCGAGAAGATTACGAAGAGAGAGAGAGAGAGAGAGAGAGAGAGAGAGAGAGAGAGAGAGAGAGAGAGAGAGAGAGGACAGACAGAGACAGACAGACAGACAGACAGACAGACAGACAGACAGAGAGACAGAGAGAGAGAGAAATTCCATTTTTTTTCTCTATCCAAAATATCGCATGCTAAACATTACTACTAACAATTTGAATAAAGAGCAATACATCAATATGATCAACATTAATCCGGACACACATTTTTCACCTTGCAGTTATATAGTGCTCGAAGAAATCAAGGTTTAAGACATCAATCAATTAGTGACAATGCACCAATAAAACCAGCGACCACAAGTCATTCATCATGATATAAATTTCAATCATTAATAAAACCGATAGTAACTATATCTCTCATTTATCATTATCTGGTTTTAAAAACATCAGTGGAAAGGAAAACAGCGCGTATCAGTAATAATATGCAGCAAAACAGAGGGGTGTGCCCTGGTATGTGTATTTTGTCCCTAATAGCAATGGTCTGCTGTGAAATGAAATGTTTAATTAGTTTTTCCCTGAAGGATTCTGCAATTTGAGTACATCGGAGATGTAGTGGAAGTGAATTCCAAGCCACGCTACCTGAGTAAGTTAAGCTGATTTAAATAGATCTATTCTCGCGTGGCGTGGGAACCTGGAATTTGGTTGAATCCTAGGGTTTATGCTAAATTTAGACTGAAGAGTTTGAGGTGCTAAAACCCGATGCAATTTTTTTGCATTAGCAGACATTTGTTGACAGCGAACGTTTCTTTTTTAATGGAAGAGCCCCCCGCTTTAGTATAATCCCCTTCACTAAGACTAGATGATTTTAATAGGACTGCTTTAAGCGCTCTTTTGTAGACACTCTTAAGAGGTTTCATGGCATTAGCACTAGCAGAATCAAATAGTGTTGAACAATAATTGATTGAAGAGAGAACATGTGCGTGTAGGAACAATTTCCTGGCATGAAGGTTTAAGAAATGCTTAATCCTGCACAGCTGATATGTTTGTCTAGATATTGATTTTACATAAACTGCGAAGGTGATAAGACCAAGAAAGATTATTATCAACATATACTCCTAGAACTCGATGGCTATCCACCACTTCAATTTCCTGATTATTGATAAAAACAGATGGAGGCTGTGTGTGTTTTTGTGTTTTGTCTTTCTCTGCCTTGTTGTTATCAGCATTATTTTTTTTTTTTTGTTAGGATTCAATGA
>JADBJO010005650.1:80000-85000 GCA_016801955.1 Conus betulinus | reverse complement strand
TTATGGACGATTCACTACTCGTGAACAACAAAAATAAATGGACGATTCACTACTTGTGAACAACAAACATTAATGGACGATTCACTACTCGTGAACAACAAACAATAATGGACGATTCACTAGTCGTGAACAACAAACAATAATGGACGATTCACTAGCTGTGAACATCAACAAACATAAAACGGACAATTTTCTAGCTGTGAACATCAACAAAGATTAATTGACGATTCACTGGCTATATAAACATTAATGGACGATTCACTAGCTGTGAACATCAACAAACATTAACTGGCAGGCTACGAGCATCACGAACAACGATCTACTGCACGTGAATAAGACAGAAAACAATTCACTGGTTGTGGATGGTCACAAAATATTTTATGCGCCGGCTGTGACTTACAGACAATAACAAGTCGACTGGCAATGAATACTACGAACAACAGTCGGCTGATGATGAGCATAATGGTGATATAGTGATGAAGGAAATGATAATGACACAAAGGACAAGAAGAAGAAGAAGAAGAGAAGAAGAAGAAGAAGAAGAATTAATCTGAAAGTATCATATACAAAAGACCAATGCAATCTAGTGGTTCGAATGAAGTCAACAACCTGGATTGAAGTATACGAAACTGATTTAAAGGACACTTTGCTCTTGCTTTGATGAAATTCTTGTCGTCGACAACATGCCAGTGTTAACAGAGCTTGACAACTTCCCTTCCCCCTTCCACACACCTTTCAGTCCACCTCTCTCTCTCTCTCTCTCTCTCTCTCTCTCTCTCTCTCTCTCTCTCTCTCTCTCTCTCTCTCTCTCTGGGTCCCACAGATCACGTCATTTGTGTTATGATTCAGGGGAAGCAACTGTTGACGAATCCCCGTTCCATCAGTGACCATCTCCCTCAGCCCGTTGCGTGTCACACCCTCTTCCTCGCCGACTTCAAACAAGAAAAGAAACCCCTCCACTCAATCAAGAAAACAAATTTGTTTTTCAGAGACCGGCAAATATTGTCTGTCCCACTTGCATGCTAATCCGCCACCTCCCAGCTCTGAAGAGCGACTTTCAGAATCTAATTACGACTCCATTTTCAACGTGGCATGGCGTGGCGGCATCTGGGGAAGTGGTATGCAAATGAGCATGACGGGAAGGTGGGGGAGGGGGAGAGGAGGAGTGGGGCGGAGGGTGGGGCGGTGAGGGGTGAGAAGGTTGATGGCGATGGCGGAGTCTAGTCTCGTGATGTGACGATACAGGGAGACTCCAAACCGCGGGAACAGCGCCTGTTAGGGAGGGACCAGTCTACCCAGAGTTCCTCTCCATTCTGTTTCCTCTTCATTCTGTTTCCGCTTCATTCTATTCCCTCTCCATTTTTTTTTTTGTTTTCTTTCCATTTTGTGTCATCTCCATTTTGTGTCATCTCCATTTTGTGACATCTCCATTCTGTGTCATCTCCATTCTGTGTCATCTCCATTCTGTGTCCTCTCCATTCTGTATCATCTCATTCTGTGTCATTTCCATGCTGTGTCACCTCCATTCTGTGCCCTCTCCATTCTATGTCCTCTCCATTCTGTTTCCTCTTCATTCTATTTCCTCTCCTCTCTCTATTTCCTTTCCATTCTATTTCCACTCCATTCTGTGTCTTCTCCATTCAGTCTTCTCTCCATTCTGCCCTAACCATCCTGCATCCTTTTCATTCTATTTCTTCTCCATTTTTCCCCCACTCCATTGTGTTTTCTCTCCATTCTGTGTCCTCTCTATTCTGTCTTCTCTCCATTCTATTTCCTCTCAATTCTGTTTCCTCTCCATTCTGCTTTCTCTCCATTCTGTGCCGTCTCCATTCTGTCTCCTTTCTCTTCTGTTTCCTCTCAATTCTGTTTCCTCTGCATTCAGTTTCTTCTCCATCCGTGCATAATGCACGAAAATTGTGACAACCGTTACATCTTTTTGAACGAGTTAACAATTGTTGCACGTTTCTTCGAGACTGCTTTCTTCAATTTTTCTTGATCAATGAATGCTGAACCTGGCCCAAAATGGAGCCATAATTCTTTTTTATGTTGATGGGATGATAAATTAAATTATTTCGTGCTTATTTGAGCTCTTCAGTGGAATTACAATGTATACCGCTGATCGCTCTTCCTTTTCTCAACATTTCGCTGTTCACGTGGACAACAGAAGCCTTGGAGCCGGATGCTGTAAGTTTATAATCCCCTTCGGGTGGTTGTCTCTGATCATGTTTTCTGGCGATCGATCAGTTCCTTAATGGATCTGCAACATTATGCTGTTCCCCAATACTGTCGGAAAAAAAAAAAACAGCAACTATCCACACTGAAAACGGACCATGCTCCACTCTCCACAAAAAAAAATGTAACATTTTGTGGGTTCCGCCCAAAAAAAAAAATGTAGCATGCTACATTAGCAGTGGATGACACAGCGCAAAAACTGTTACATGGTTACATTGTTCGTGGAGACCACTGCTTCCCTTGGCAGTAAAATAAGAACGACAACTCTGACCGACGATCCACTCCTGTAGTTACTCAGTAAGGAATGAGGCGTGGCCAACGGAGACAGCTCTAATGACGGAGCCCTACGGCAGCCTAGAAGAGCTGGGGAAAACGGCATCATTCATCTCAAGGGCCGAACTGACCGTGTAGACCAAGGCCAAAGAAGAAGAAGTAGTAACTCAGGGAACGACTAGCAGACTGGCAGCTCCCTTCCTAAAGAGTGAACCCAGCAGCAACAAGACCACTGCAGCCGTGTTCATTTGTATGTGGTGCATCAGACTGTGTAATAAGTCGCTCAGCATGAAACATCGTTTCATTGAATGTTGGGATGAGTAGGATCAAACAGAAAAAAAACAGGTCAAAGCGGACTCGATTAGGACCTTGATTCGAGATGTAACACTGATGCATTTTTTTAATCTAAAAAAAAAAAAAAAAAAAAAAACAAGAAATTAATAGTTTTTATTTAATCTGTTTTGACGTGGCTGCTGATATACTTTTACGATTTTTGTTTCTCAGCATTTGATTTTGTGTTGGAAGTTTAAGTCTTAACATTTCAACTTGTACATAGTTCCGTTTGTATGAAGGAGTTTTTGTTTGTTTGTTTGTTTCTTTCTTTGTTGTTGTTGTTGTTGTTGTTGTTGTTGTTATTGTTGCTGTTGTTATAATGGTTGGTGAGTTGACTTGAACGCGGTGACAGCCCTGATATGGCCCTTTGCGGTCGGCTGGGCTATAGGCAACCTTACCATACATTCATAGTTCTGTGTCTGATGTGCCAGCAGCCCTGATGTGAATTCCGTAGTCGGCGGTGCTGTAAACCTCATGACTCCACCATGGGCCAAAGCATCGCACAGAACTGCTTGTAGACGTGACTGTCAAACAAACTGGCACAGAGAAGGGTCACACAACAGGTCACGTTGCAGGGGTTTAGAGCAGGCCGGGTGATTCTCCTGATGATTCTCTTCCAAGAGTCGAAAGTGGACTCCGGCTTGACAAGTATTCTATCTGGTCCTAGTCACAAGGCAGACTTGGAGGATTCCTTCATGCAGTCAGTGAAGAGTTTAACATCTGCACTTTAAAGCTACCCTACCCTCACCCCCTCCACGCCCCTTACCCCCTTCTCTCTCTCTCTCTCTCTCTCTCTCTCTCTCTCTCTCTTTCTTTCTCTCTCTCTCTCTAAGTTGTTGCCCCCAGGCCTTGTAGTGATAGAATTGTTTGCCTACACTTGGTTGGTTGTTTTCTCCGCGAAACGTGCGTCTTCCAAACAGTTCTGTAACGTAAAAATTAGACACGCTTTAAAAGACAGCTGATCTTGAATGCAGCATATTATAATTCATTTGACACGTGTCTATCCACACATATGTGACCATCTACCAGGAAAGGGGCGGAATGGTGGGAAGTCAAGTGACCACACGTAAATATTAATCCAAGACGATCCACAGACGGTCCACGGACAATCTAGCACACGTGGCTGGAAGAGACAGTTTCTTGGGAAATCAAGATGAATTGTTGCTTCTAGCTCTGTCAGTCGTTGATCTCTCCGACGATCTCTCCGTGATCTCAGTCAGGGATCGTAGACATAGGAATAGCCTGGCGGCGTTCAAACCTGAAAGAGTTTCTAGCCGTGCTCCAGGGGCGGCCGTAAAGAAGAACCAGTCTTGTGCTGTTTGCACACAGGCCACTCCTTTCACACCCTTTCTTACATTTGAAAAGGTGTAGAAGCTCCGAGGTGCATTCCACGTCATGCACAATTCAAAGTGAAACATAATCTTTAAGAGTGTTGGAAACTGCATGCTGCAAGACATAAACAGTTTACGGCAGACTCCATGAGAAGCCTGTTCAGAGATATCCCACCTGACGTGATCTTGGAATTTCTGAAAGAGAGCAACACTTTCCATCTGATCTCAGATTTCACGGAAGTGAGATTTTTGACGAGATTTCCGGTGTGTTTTTATGTGTATTTTCAAGGGTTGTGTGAATGAGTTTTTTATTTTATTCTGTTTCATTTTATATTTCAAGTTATTTTTTAATGACTTATGAGTCGACTTCAACTCGGTGACATCCCTGTTATGGCCCTTTGCAGTCGGCTGGGCTATAAGCACATTATCCCTCTGTCGCCCCGCTTGGCCGCCACGATGCATTGAACCTTTGTGAACTGCCGGTCAGAGCTGGATGGAAGGTATCGGGAACTTCACATCCGGTAACAACATTTGCATCATGGATCGTATTGGCCGTCTTGCTGAGGGGAGTGTAACACGTGCAAGTTAAGAATATAACATTTTTCTTTCGGTTTGAGATTACTGGTGAAGTGTTGATATTTGTTGCCCTCTCCAAACCTGTCATGTTTTGTGTGATGTAAGTAAGTAAGTTAAGTAAGTAAGTAAGTAAGCAAGTAAGTAAGTATGTATGTATGTAAGTAAGTAGTAAGTATGTATGTATGTAAGTAAATGTAAGTAAGATCAGGACAAGAAGAGTAACACTGACGGCAGTGTTATTGAAAAGAAGTCAAA
>JADBJO010005650.1:72500-75000 GCA_016801955.1 Conus betulinus | reverse complement strand
AGGCCATGACATCTCACGAAGTGTCCTAAAACCTGTTGGACACGCCAGAGGCCATGACATCTCACAAAGTGTCCTAAAACCTGTTGGACACGCCGGAGGCCATGATATCTCACGAAGTGTCCTAAAACCTGTTGGACACGCCAGAGGCCATGACATCTCACGAAGTGTCCTTAAACCTGTTGGACACGCCGGAGGCTATGACATCTCACGAAGTGTCCTAAAAACCTGTTGGACACGCCAGAGGCCATGACATCTCACGAAGTGTCCTTAAACCTGTTGGACACGCCGGAGGCCAGGTACCCTACACTTCCCAGTCCAAGCAGTTTCCAGCCGGACAACTAGTTCTCCTCAGGGAGTTCCCCTATCACTTAGCCAGCCACAAGTGTCCTTGATGGCTTCCACCAACATGCCCTTCTCTCCCCCCACCCCCCCCCACCCCACCCCTACCCCCGTGTCATCCCCGCCATCCCCTCCCACCCTCCCACCCACTTCTACACCTCCTTCCAGCGGTGGCCCTGTCTTGAACAGCCCCAAGTGGCCGGTAATGAAGACAATCTGACGGTGCCGCTTAAGCAGGCTCTCCTTCCCGATTAGTTAGTTCCTGTGACTCACAGATTTGTCCGGGAGAGGAACGCGAGAGCTGGACGTCTTCTTCCCCGCTCTCTCGACCTCAGCCCTCAGCTCCGTGAGCCGGGAAACTTAATTTGCATCGAGCCTTTCGTCAAACAATATTGGACGGCTCTTGAATTCAATTTGATCACAACAAACACGACAGTGCCGGCTTGGTTTGGCCAACACACCGGAGGCCCGCGCAAGGGAGAGAAGGCAGGCAGGGGAAGAGGGGCAGCTATCAGATCTTCAGCCTTCTCTCCCCTTTGTTCGCCTTGGGCCGGCATCTCGGAGATGGACACGACTCGATTGAACAAATCGGGTTGGGGGGAGGAATTGGACCTGAGAGGCAGAGGTCGTGTTTTGCTTCAGCGTCACTGTTTGTGCGAGTCTAATGACATTCCGCGGCGGCGGCTCCCACTGTGGATCCTGGCTGTTGTGAGAGAGAGAGAGAGAGAGGGGGGGGGGGGGGGGGGGGAGAGAGAGGGAGAGAGAGGGGAGGGAGAGAGGGGGGGGGGGGGGGGGGGGGGAGGGGGGGGGGGGGGGGGAAAGGAAAGGGGGGAGATAGACCCGTGTCCATCTTCACACCCCACTTTACAAAGGGAGGTTTGGGGGTGTGGTGGTGGTGGTGGTGGTGGTGGTGGTGGATGGGGGGGGGGGATGGATGGGGTGAGGACAGCGGTGTGACGGCGATCTGACGTCCCTCATCATACCGAGGGTCCAGGCAGGCGGGCAGCAGTCCCTGACAGTGTCACGTGCTCTGGGAACGTCCTTAACACAACGCCAAATGTCACAATGCAGCAGTCTCGACCAAAAATGTAGTGTTAAAATTTCCGGGTGCGTCATCGGCTAAACATATAACACATCCCGTTTTGTTTTTTTGTTTTTTTTTGTGTGTGTATGTGAAAGAAAGAAAGAAAGAAACCCGTTGCATACTCTCATGTTCTGTGGGGGAAACAAACAAGACAAACGAACAAACGAACAAACAAACAAATGAATGAATGAATGAACGAACGAACCTGCTACATGAATGGAACCATTTTTTTTCATGGAGTATGCTGTTTTTGAAAACCATAAATGAAGTGATTGTTAGCCTCAGGATAAAACAAAACTAAACAAACAAGAGAAGAGAACAACACAAGCACGATAATTGTCAAAAACATTTTAAAACTGCACATTTATGTGTTGCTGAGGAGTTCGAGTACACGAAAATGAAATGATTTGTTACCAGTGAACAGCAGAAGATTTCAGTCTATATTTTTTCGAGGTCAGTAGTCATCGATCAGTAACATGTGAAGAAAGCCGCATTCTGGACGAAGAATGTAACCATGGTCATATTATCCGTACATTCCAAATGAAAACTGTAACGAAGGTTACCTTTTTATTTCACATTATTACATGGTGACATTTTACATGGAGATTGCTGCACTGTTGATTTCGTGTCGTGTCAGTCCGCTAACAACTGCTCCAAAACCAACATACAGCCTGGACTGCGACGTGTACCAAGGTCATCTCTTTCATCTCTATCTCTTGTTTCAATATCCTGCATGTCTCTTCCTTTTCTTGTGTGTCTTGTTTCAACATCTGTATCATGCCTGCTCCTCCATCACAATTCAGGAAAACAAACAAACAAACAAAAACAAAGAAAGAGTTCCTCCATAGCTACAACCACCCCCTCGCCTCACTGCGAATAATGAGGTCACTATGATGATGCGTTTGAGGAGACAGTCAAATATAGATAATAGATATAAATCTTATTGCGTCTGGACTTGTAAGCCTACCCTAGTCTCTTTGCAATGCACCCATGGAAACTGGACAGCTCCTTTGTGGTGGACGTTGTAAGCCTACCCTAACCTCTCTGCAGTGCACCCAGGGAAACTGGACAGCTCCT
>JADBJO010005650.1:65000-67500 GCA_016801955.1 Conus betulinus | reverse complement strand
CCACCCACACCATCCTTCCCTTTCCTCCGATCCGTTTCCAGAGTTGTCCTGGCAGTCACGTCTTCAGTCTTCCACTCAACAGCTTCTTCCCCCCCCCCCCCCCCCCCTACACCCTCCCCCCCTATCCCCCCCCCCCCCCCTCCCATCCCCGTCACCGCCATCTTTCTGTGTAAAAACGAACCAGGCGAGAGTCTTGGACTGTCATGTCTGATCCAGCAACCACCGCTTCCTCTTTTCCTCTCTGTGGCAGAAGGCGGAATAATCAGAAATACGTGATTTTTCTCTCTTTTTTTTTTTTTTTTCTTTTCTTTTCTTTCTTTTTCTTTCTTTCTTTCTTTTTTTTCTTTCTTTCTGTCTTTCTTTCTTGTTTTTTTTCTTTCTTTGTTTTTTTTGTTCTTTCTCTCATTCATTCTTTTTCGTTCTTTCTTTTTTCTTTCCTGGTCTAGAAACTAGGTGGTTCACCATCGGCGAGACCTTTGCAAATGCTGCCGTTTGTTTTTTTTTTGTCTGTTTGTTTGTCTGTCTGTCAATGTGTTTGCCTGTTTGTTTGTTTCTTTGTTTGTTTGAATTCCACCACTACGGTAGCCAGATTCTGTCTTCGGGGAGGAAGTTTGAACTCGACATCAGTCTGTAGGTGTTTTTCATTTTTGTGCATTATCCATTTCACCGGTAGATGACGGCTTATTCTTCTGTGACAGATGGAATGGGATACTTAATGTGAGACTTCTTTTGTGCGTGATGTTCTCGCTCACCTGGAGCCTGGGTTTGAACTTTGAAAAGCAGGAAGGAAAAAAAAATCCTGAACAGACGTTCACCTCCCAGAGGAAATCTCTTCCAAGCCGGCCGCCTTGGAGAGAGGATTGATATTCAGACTTTGGAACCAAGAGTCTGGCACCTTTCTTCACACCGGGCCTAACCCCGGGTCCTATGGAGGAGTGCCAGCGCCTAAGGACTGATAGCTAGCTGCAGCCAGAGTGTTCCAGAGGCTGGGCAATAGTTGATGAGCGTCAGCCTGGTTCCTCGGGAGGCATGTTGTTTATCGTGCAGCCAACCACGGTGGCCATTCCAGGTTGTTGGCAAGGAAAAATAAAAACGTTCCTGCATTCTGTCAGATGTGTCTCTGACCTTTCCTGTGCCACTGTGGATTGGGAAAAAGGAGGGGGAGGGGGGGAGAGACGGGGGGGGGGGGGGGGGGGGGGGGGGGGGGGGGGGGGGGGGGGGGCTCGGAGCGAGCGGCGGAGGTATTGCTAAGACTTGCTTTGATGTATAAGACTAAGAGGGAATTCTAACGTGGTAATTTTCAAGCTGAAACACACACACACACACACACACACACACACACACACACACACACACACACACACACACACACACACACACACAGAGATAGACAGACAGACACAAAAACACACAGACACAGAGACATACAGATACATGTACACAGAGATGCAACCAGCCAGCCAGCCTGCCAGCCAGCCAGATAACCAGACAGACAGAGAGACTAGCTGGAAGACAGACAGCCAGCCAGCCAGCCAAAGACAAACAGACAAACAGACAGTCGGACCAAGACAACCGACACGCAGACGGGCAGTGACGGTGCAAGCCAACAGCGAGATAAGTGATCCGGGCAATCACCATCAAGGAAAGCGCACTCCCGCCGACCGGAAGTTGCCCACACAGGAAGCGGGCTTCAAGTCGCCTGCCACCGGGGCA
Source organism: Conus betulinus (assembly GCA_016801955.1). Lineage (NCBI taxonomy): Eukaryota > Metazoa > Mollusca > Gastropoda > Neogastropoda > Conidae > Conus > Conus betulinus. The sequence continues at coordinate 65,787 of JADBJO010005650.1, read as the reverse complement.
TCAAAGGCCGAGAGATGTGCCGCCATTAACGGCCCAATTGGCCCATTGCTGTCACCACCTCCCCCCCCCCCCCCCCCCCCCCCCCCCGCACCCCCCGCCCCTCTCCGCCCCGTTAGCCCCCGGATTAGCTCCCGCTGATCCAACACGCTCGAGACATCTGATCAAATATGTCTCCGACCTGTGGCCAAACTTTTGTCATCAACTGATTATCTCTCTGTCTGTCTGTCTGTCTGTCTGTCTGTCTGTCTCTCTCTCTCTCTCTCTGTCTCTCTCTCTGTCATCAACTTTTCTCTTCAACTGATCATTGCTCTCTGTCTGTGAGTCTTTCTCTCTGTCTCGGTCTCTGTCTGTCTGTCTGACTGTCTGTCTTCTGTCTGTCTGTCTCTGCCTGTCTCTCTGTCTGTCTGTCTATCTCTCTATCTGTCTCTGTCTGTCTGTCTGTCTGTCTCTCTCTCTCTCTCTCTCTCTCTCTCTCTCTCTCTCTCTCTCTCTCTCTCTCTTCAAAACAAGACGACGCCCAGTTTGTAATGTCTTGTCTAGTAAGAAGAGATCTTAGACAGAAAGTCATCCACAAAACGTATTTAAATGGTTCTTATTGTGTCACGTTAGTCTCGTGATTGTCAACATCCAATGCAAATGCGGTCCAACACTTGGCTCTTTGTTTATATACAGCATTCAAGAAGCGAAATGTTTATATAACACGTAGAAAATTCGTGTTAATCTGCGACATGAATCACAATGTATATCCTCTTTCCAAAGGGCTATTGCCTTTGTTAATAAAATATGC
>JADBJO010005650.1:55000-62500 GCA_016801955.1 Conus betulinus | reverse complement strand
ATACGCAGGACACCACCTACTAAGCCCCCTACTGACGACAATAATTGCTTAGTCGCGGAGCCGGCGTGAGTGAGCTCTCCCTCCGGAGGCGCCACCCACGTCCGTCCAACGACAGCCCCCATGGACTCGCCGATACCGGTGACCCCGACGGAACCAAACCAAGGCCACAGACGTTGAGAGGACATCGAAATTGAGAGGTCACCATGAGAGCAGGGCATGAAGGGCCACAGAATTTGAGACTTTTTTTTATGCTGATCATGAGAATGAGGATGATTAAGATGATGCTACGGATTTCCATTTCGGTCTGAGACTACATGACAGGGCTGTACTCTAACGCTTCCTTTCATAATATATCCCGGCGTCACCAGGCCCGAGAGATTGATGGGATTCGAACCCACGACCTCTCAGCCGGGGAGTCCGCGACGCTAACCACTTCGCCACTGGCGGTTGGTCACCCTATTTCAGCGCCATATCTGAGCACTGCTTTTGAATATATGGCATTTCTTCTAGAAGAAGAAGAAGGAGGGAGGAGGAGGAGGAGGAGAAGGAGGCGGAGGAGGGGAGGAGGAGGGAGGAGGAGGACGAGGAGGACGAGGAGGACGAGGACAAGAAGAGAAAAAAAGAAGAGGAAGAAGAAGAAGAAGAAAAACGCATAGAAAGATTTAAGCTTTCATCATGATCTAGGAATGTCTGTGCTACCTTCCATTTCTTTCCGACACGATTCATTCTAAGCATTCGTTAATCTCAGTCTGGCACATACATGTAAACATTAACTGCTTCCATACTCTGGCGCTGCATCAACTTGCGCTGCCGCAGACTCGTCTCTCTTGTCCAGAAAGATGATCACTGTAATGGGGAACACTGACGTTTGTTTGGTCAAGATTAAATGTCATCGGTCGGCGGTTTTTTTTTTTTTTTTTTTTCAATGCATTTTCGCTGAGTTTTTAGATCAAAGGCCGAGCGAAACGAAAGGAGTAGGCCTAGATTCTTTTGAAAAGAGCGGCACAAATACTTCAACAGGTCCGGGCGTAATTGGTGTCTGTCTTCTTTTTCCTTGGAGAAACTGCTAATTCGTTCATTCAAAAAGAAAAAGGAGACTATTAATGAAAGACTTTGTGAAGCATCTTCTAGCTTGCCATTCACACCCATTTCTACGTAATACGTTCAATAAAATGTTTTTTTTACTGGGAGTGCTAAAACGCCTTCTTAAGAAAAAAGAAAAAAAAGAGCGAAAGACAGAGAGGGGGGGGGGGGGGGTGGGTGGGAGCTCTATGGAGAGAGAGAGAGAAAGAGAGAGACAGAGACAGAGAGAGAGAGAGACAGAGACAGAGAGAGACAGAGAGAGAAAGACAGAGAGAGAGAGAGAGAGAGAGAGAGAGAGAGAGACAGACAGACAGACAGAAGAGAGACAGAGAGAGAGAGAGAGAGAGAGAGAGAGAGAGAGAGAGAATCTGTGAGTGTCGTAGAGACAGACGCTGATACAAAGAAACAAATCCACACACACACACACACACACACACACACACACACACACACACACACACACACACACACTCACTCACCCTGGGCGATGTCAGTCAGCAGATCTCGGAGATTCTCGTTCTTTTGCCGGGTGACCTCCACAGCGGACACTCTGACGGAGAACCGAGCGCCGGTGCGGTCCTTCTGCTCGTTGATGAGCTTGAGAGCCAGGCGATGGCACACGGCATCACGCCCAGAGTGGCCGCGCTTTGGTCCCTTCCCAGCATGCTCTGCGTCTTCCCTGCACACAGGCCATCACACACACACACACTCACCACAATTTAGGATTTTGCAACTAAAAATCACTTAACGCCCATCTTGCGCCGATTTGAACAAAGATAAGTGATTGATGCTCGTTCTTCAATGTCGTGTGGTCCTGAGTGTTGTTTGTCTTGCCTGAAGAAGATCTAAGAGGTCGGAACGCGTCGTGTTCTGTCTTGTGATTCGTTTGTCCACGCTGTTTTGGGGATTTATTATGAATAGTTTTTAAAGTTTGTTGAGATTTCTGCCTGCAGTCACCTTACCCTGCAACTAAATCATTACATAATCCATGTAACCGTTTTTTTGAAGCCTACCATGAATTTCAGCCAGCATTTAATTTCAAACTGATAATTGATCAAAAAAACAACTCCCTAACCAATTATTTTCCCATGTTTCGTGAGGAGGGGGGTGGGGGGGGGGGGGGGGGGGCGGTGATGTCCACTGATGAAATCACACACAATCTTCAAATACATGACCTTCCCCTTAGTTAACGTCACATTCAGGCCTTTGCACTCACCTGTGGCTCTATATTTTGCGCCAGCTGAAAGCACCCAAATAGTCCCGTTCCTTTAATTTCATCTGTCTGCTTGGAACCACCTGGCTTGTATTTTGATGGCCGTATGAAAGACCAGGAAACTAAACAAGTGGCTCTCAGAAGGGTGCTACGTCAAAAAATGCAAGTGTAACAAACAAACAAAAAACAAACAAAACAAAGACAAACAAAACCTCGTTGTGATCATAAAACGTCCTAATAGTATATTTCATTCAGCATAGAGATGGGGAAAAGAAAGAACAGAAGAAGTCGGCGTGTTTTGTTTTGAAGAAGGTAAGGGTGAAGAAAATTCTACCAACAGAGCTACAAGTTTTCTGTGATCCATTTCTTAGTTCTCCTTTGGAGATACTTGCTGTTTTCTTCATTGGAATGAAAACCCACTGAATACGACATAGTGTGAACTGGGAAAGAAAGGTACCGTTCCACCCTAATGTCTTCTTCAAACACTTAACACAGAAACGTCTAGAGGTAATATATAAGTCTAACCATTTCATTGCTTTGTCTTGTTCCATGCTGTATTGTTAAGTTTTGGGTAATGTCTTGGAGTCGAAAGGTACCCAGGACTTTCTGTGGAATATGTTTTTTTTTTATGTCATGTGCTCTTGTCTAATCCTGGGAGAGATGTAGGCTGCTTGTAGGCGTACTTGTTCAGCTCTCTCTCTCTCTCTCTCTCTCTCTCTCTCTCTCTCTCTCTCTCTCTCTCTGTGTGTGTGTGTGTGTGTGTGTGTGTGTGTGTGTGAGAGAGAGAGAGAGAGAGAGAGAGTCAGAGAAACAGACAGGAAGCAGAGAGAGAGAGAGAGAGAGAGAGAGAGAGAGAGAGAGAGAGAGACGGAGAGAGAGAGGGGAGACAGAGACAGAGACAGAGAGAGAGAGAGAGAGAGAGCAAGGTAAGGTACTGTTGCTTACAGCCCAACCGACCGCACAGGGCCGGGGGGGGGGGGGGGGGGGGGGAGAGAGAGAGAGAGAGAGAGAGAGAGAGAGAGAGAGAGAGAGAGAGAGAGAGAGAGAGAGAGAGAGAGAGATAGGCCCTCAGACAGCTAACTGAGTTTTGACATCTGCTCAGCAGGTTAATTTTCATGGCAACTCATCTTCTCTATAAACACCCATCATTTTTTTGTATTAAGTAAAAAGCACATGCAACGAAAAGACAGAGGTAGCATAGTGTGAGTGGAACGGGAGGGACGGGGGGGGGGGGGGGGGGGGGATGTTTGAGGTGGGGCGGTGTGGGGAGGAGGAGGAGCTGTAGGGAGAGGGTGAGGGAGGGAGTGGGAAAGGGAGAAAAGAAGGGGGAGAGGGGAAGAGGCGGAGGGAGAGGAGGGGGGAGGGGGAGGCTTGGCGCCTCACAGCATAGCTGCCAAACATGCGTAGTGAGCTCATGATAAAAAACAGAGCAGATGATGGTTGGTGCCTGTTAGCGGGGAACAACTGGTTGTCTGTCTGTCTGTCCTTTGTCTGTTTGTCTGTCCGTCTTTTCTCAAGCACTGATCTTCCAGTCTCTCCCTGTGTAGTCATCTCCCTTCTACCCCCCTCTCTCTCTCTCTCTCTCTCTCTCTCTCTGTATATATATATGTATATATATATATATATATATATATATATATATATATATATATATAATATATATATATATATATATATATATAAGATGATGGTAAAAGTAAAGCTTAAAACCGGGATTACAACTTGTTTCGAGGCATTCTCCTCTCTTCGAAACAAGTTGTAATCCCGGGTTTTAAGCTTTACTTTTATCATCATCTTTTAGACCGCTCCCGAATTGGTTGAATTGTATGTGTGTGTGCGTGCTCGCGCACGCGCGCGCGCGCGTGTGTGTGTATGTACGTGTGTGTGTGTGTGTGTGTGTGTGTTGTGTGTGTGTGTGTGTGTGTGTGTGTGTGTGTGTGTGTGTGTGTGTGTGTGTGTGTGTGTGTGTGTGTGTGTGTGTGTGTTGTGTGTGTGTGTGTGTGTGAGTGTGAAACACGCAGTATAGTATAGTAGAAATTTGTTCACACGAATTATGCTTGTAGAGACCATCTTCCCAAATCCCATTTCTTCCCCCATATGCCTAACGTGGATGAAAACAGGTATTTAAGTTCCAAACACAATTCATACTTTAATTGAATACAGAGCATTTTCCTGTTTTGATTCCTATGAATTTAATTTGATTCAGTTAATTCGCATATACACGACGTCTATCAGTTTACAGATGACAGCGAAGCATTCGAAGTTTGGTATCAGTTTTAATTCAGATATCTACTATAAACATGCACTTTTAAAATGAAACGTATTAGAAATTACCCTAAATGCCCTGGCTCACAGATATGTGAGAGATGCCATGGACTTAAACGAGATTTGTTTATTTCAAACGGGAACGAAAGAAGAGTGTAAGAAGCAAAGGAATCAAGTTACATATTCATCTTCGCGCGTGGATGAATCGCTCTCTCTCTCTCTCTCTCTCTCTCTCTCTCTCTCTCTCCCCTCTCTCTCTTCCTCCTCTCCTCTCTCTCTCTCTCTCTCTCTCTCTCACCTCTCTCTCATTAGTGTGAACGGTGGTTTGAAGAACTATGTCAATGGTATCTAGGGCAGGCACGTGGAACCGGGCCCTATCAGCACAGAAGACGGCAGAGAATGTCAGCCCATCTGTCATGTCTTGGGGAGAGACAAGGTGCGGGAAAACAGACAGAACTCATTTTCACCGGCATTCCGGGACAGCGGTACGGTTCAAAGACAATACACTGCCGAAAGTCTGGAATCTATGATGTTAAACGTATGACACTGTGCTAGGTACATTTCCACTGTTTTTTTCCTCCCCACCTATCACCTACACCGGTGTTTTGAAGACCGCTGGGGCGCCACAGAAGACTACGCAACCAGCTTCCTCCACTCCTCCGAGTTCTCGGACGCTCTAAGGCAGTTGCTGAGTGTGAGGCCAGTCCATGCACTGATGTTGTCCCTCCCATCTCTTTCTCTGTCTTCCTCTCCTTCTGCCTCCTCACACTGGTCCTTGTAGAATGTGTTTTTTTTTTGCAATCCTCCTGCTGATCTTGATACATGACCATACCATCTCATTTTCCTTCTTTTCACTGCGGACAACAGGTCTTCGCATGGTCCAATTTCTTGCTCTTTCTTACTCTGGTCTAACCCTCTAAGTTGGTTATATTGGGAGGAGAGAGAGGAGAGAGAGAAGAGAGAGAGAAGAGAGAGAGAGAGAGAGAGAGATGGAGGGAGAGAGAGAGATTTTTAGGGCCTAATACAGAAAAGACATCAGCACAATGTTGAAGTAACACATGTGACGCATACGACACTAAAAACTGCAGAAACAAACAAAACAATACAAAGCAATCATCATCATCATCATCAATCAACAATAACAACAACAACAACAACAACAACCCCCCACACACAGACACCACACACCACACACACACACACACACACACACACCCACACACACACACACATCCACACACACACACGCACACACACACACACACACAGAGTGACGGAACGAAGCAAACACAAGAAGACATCACAGAAGTTACAAACGATCTCTAAATTAAATGCTGTGACACTAGAGGACCAGTGAAGTCAGGACAGGGTCTGGGAATAAGCACAGGTGAACAAGCCACACAGCGGCACTGAGTGCACGTCGCGAAAAAGCCAGGAGGAGGAGGAGGAGGAGATAGGAGAGCATAGAGGAGGAGGAGGAGGAGGAGGAGCAGGAGGGAGGAGGCGGGTAGGAGAGCAGGAGCAGGGGCAGGAGCTGGAGGAGATGAGGAGCAGGAGCAGGAGTGGAGGAGAAGGGGGGAGGAGATGAAGCAGTCATTAAAACTCACCGGTGTTGGAGTAGCCATAGGTGAAGAAAGACAGCCGTCGGCACCGTGTGACCACCGCCTGCACGATGTCCGACAGACTGGCCGCACACAGCTCCTTCTAGAAGGACACACGGCACACAGGTCCAAGGGGACTCTGACTGATTGGTTCCAGACAGCGCGAGAGACGATTGATGATTGGGTTGGATACACACAGGAGAGAGAGAGAGAGAGAGAGAGATAGAGAGAGGAGAGATAGAGAGAGAGAGAGAGCGAGAGAGAGCGAGGAGAGAGAGAGAGAGAGCGAGCGAGCGAGCGAGAGAGAGAGAGAGAGAGAGCGAGAGAGATAGAGATGTTGATGGTTGGGTTGGATACAGAGAGGGACGGTTAATGACTAGGGTGTGATTCAGAGAGAGAGAGAGAGAGAGAGAGATAGAGAGAGAGAGAGAGAGAGAAGAGAGGAGAGAGAGAGGAGAGAGAGAGAGAGGAGAGAGAGAGAGCGAGAGAGAGGAGGGATGGTTGATGATTGGGCCGGATACGGAGAGATCTTCGGTTGCTGATTTGGATTGGATACAACGAGAGATTGTTGATGATTGGATTGAATACAAAGAGAGATTGCTGATAACTGGTTTTTTGAAAACAGCGAGAGATTGCTGATGATTGGGTTGGATACAAAGAGAGATGGTTGATGATTGGATTGGATACAGAGAGAGATGGTTGATGCTTGGATTGGATACAGAGAGAGATGGTTGATGCTTGATTGGATACAGAGAGAGATGGTTGATGATTGGATTGGATACAAAGAGCGACTGCTGTGTTAATTGGGTTGAATGCAGCGAGAGATTGCTGATGATTGGGTTGGATACAGAGAGAATTGGTTTGATGATTGGGTTGGATGCAGCGATGATGGTTACAGATGATTAGACTGGATTGGATACAGAGAGAGATGGTTGATGATTAGGGTGGATACAGAGAGAGATGGCTGATGATTGAACTGAATACAGCGAGGGATGGTTGATGATTGGATTGGATACAGAGAGAGATGGTTGATGATTAGATTGGATACAGAGAGAGATGGCTGATGATTGAACTGAATACAGCGAGGGATGGTTGATGATTGGATTGGATACAGAGAGAGATGGCTTACGATTGGGTTGAGCAGAGAGAGAGATTGTCGATGAATGGGTTGAGCAGAGAGATATGGCTGATGATTGAATTGGATAAAGAGAGAGATGATTGATGATTGGGTTGGATACAGAGAAGGATGGGTTGGTGACTAGGTTGATACAGAAAGAGGTGGCTGGCGACTGGGTGGATACAGAGAGAAATGATTAATGATTGGGTGATTGAGGAGAG
>JADBJO010005650.1:45000-47500 GCA_016801955.1 Conus betulinus | reverse complement strand
TTGAATTGATTTTCACAGGCGTGCACGCGCACACGCACACGCAAGCATGCACACACACACACACACACACACACACACACACACACACACACACACACACACACACACACACACAAAGTACCAGGCCTAGCTTAACAGAATATCAAGAGGATGATGTAAATGTACAGGAAAGATCCTTTAATGATGGAATGCATATAATCCTGATTCCTCCCACACATATAACCCTAATTCCTCTCACACACACATATAACCTTGATTCCTCTCACACATATAACGTTAATTCTTTCCACGCACATACAGCCCTAAGTCCTCCATGCACCACTCGCACTGAACATGAAGAGGTGAAACAACGAAAGGACAAGACAACGAAGCGACACAACCCTGAAGGAAATCAAAGGAGCCTAACCATAGAAATGACATCAAAGAATGGAAGATAGCAGTGATCACCGTGTTCTTTCTTTTTCTTTTCTTTCTCTCTAGCTTCTTTCAGAGGAGGGAAACATGTGGGCAGAGAGAGAGAGAGAGAGAGAGAGAGAGAGAGAGAGAGAGAGAGAGAGAGAGAGAGAGGGAGAGAGAGAGAGAGAGAGAGAATCCGTGGAGTCGTTAGTCAGATATTTTCCACGACATTAGACACGTTCCGTGTAACCGCAGACATATTCAGGAAGTTCCTCAGTTTCCAACGATCACATAAAACTAGTTCGCTTGACCATCGAACACAACTGACAACCCGCTGTTTGACTGCCGCTTCTCGGTGTCACTTTCATTGTTCTTTGAGAGACATTTCATGGGGACATGAATTCCAGTTTGAACGGTGTCAGAAGGGTTACAGAGCCATGTTAAGCGAAATTCCTGTCATAGCTCCTGGAATTGGATAGGATAATAGACACTGACCATCCATCTACATCGCGTGCGCATGGCAGACACTGAGAAAATAGAGACAAATACGTCCTTAGAGTCCTAAACCTGACACGTCACCATACCATAACATCATTTTTCGCAGTAAACGTCATGCATTCGGGTCTGAAAAACTAGAATCCAGCCTAATGTAAAGATTGTTCTTGACGGTGAAGTCATTATTGAATCACCATGCCCTAAAGCTACAATTAAACATTTATCGATGTATCATGAAGCTGCAAATCTCCCTCCCGGTCTGTTATTGGGGGAAAACGTAATTATACAGGTTAACAAATCCCAAAAGTCAGACCTGAGACAAGAAGAACAAGGCAACAAAACATGAGAGGGGATCATACCGCATGCAGTATAGATGAAAGATATATTATTACTCCCAAACAGGGACCAAACAGAGACAAGGTCAGCAAAGGCCAAGAACAAAGCACTTAAAAAAGTTTGTTTCCATCTTTCCCATAATGCTTTAGAAGATGATTTACATTAACCTTCGTACTCTATCCAAAGGAGTGCGACTAGATCCCTTAACCCCCAGAGGGACACTACTCCCCATTTCTCCAAGACAGGAACGTGGGTTAATGGAGGACTCTAAAACACACCTCACCGAAGCTAAAACCAAGTCACTCAGAGACTGAAAGAACGTGGGTGTGGGGGTGTAGGTCCGGGGAGAGAGGGGATGGGGAGGGGGTGGAGGAAAACTGCTGATTTATCCTCCCAGAACAAATACCCACGAGCCCCCCCCCCCCCCCCCCCCCCCCCCCCCCCCCCCCCCTCTCTTCCGACGACCAGAACCAGAAACCCACGAGATCCCCCACCACCCCCCCCCCCTCCCCCCCCCCCCCCCCCATACTCTCCCACCCCCACCCCACCCCCCCCCCCTCAACCGACGACCACCACCAGAAAACGAGATCCACCACCACGTGCACCCCCCCCAGAGGGGAGACATAGAAGCGACTGCTCACAATCACCGTTCGCTCCACCCCCGAGGAACAATGCACGCTTAAACAGCGGCCCGCTGAGGGGCAAACCCTGGCTGAACCACACATTGATGATCGGGAACTAACGGACCGGCTGGCATGTGAGTTTAATGGCCGCGGCGTCACGGCAAGGGGGGGATCTTGGGGAAAATAGTTGCTGGGCCGGGAGGTGTCCCTGGGGGCGCTGTCAGCAACAGACTGACACTGATCGGGCCGCTGCTAAATGCTGGTGTCAAGTCCAATGACAATAAAAGTCCTCTTCAACCGCTGGGCTATAAGTCAGGGAAACCGTGCGGGACACGCGGGGGAACGGACAGGGGCAGTGAGTAGAGTGACAAAGACACGTACAGAGCGAGTGGTTAAGGGGGCTGGGAGGGGGAGCAGTTGTGGAGAGGACTGAAGGAGGCAGTTACGTACATAACACACACACACCACACACACACACACACACACAGGCGCGCGCGCGCGCACGCGCGCGCGCGCAGAGAGAGAGAGAGAGAGAGAGAGGGTGGGGGGATACAGTTTATACGTTTCCCTTTTCTACACTTTGTCGACTGTTTTTGGGGAGACTGTCGGAGGAGGCTAAAAAATCTGTGTTTGTTTATTTGTTTTCAGCC
>JADBJO010005650.1:20000-22500 GCA_016801955.1 Conus betulinus | reverse complement strand
ATGCATGCAGACTGACCGTCATCAAGGTTACGATGCTAGACCCCCCCTCCGCCCCTCCTCCCGCCGCACCCCACTTGCCCCCCCCCCCCCCCCCCGCCCTCTTCAGCCCTGCCGGTTCCAAACTGGCCCGTAAGATGTGACATCATCACGATAAGGGATGCCACGGGACAGTGGGAAATAAAGAAAATAAAAAGGTTTTTGAGAGATGCAAGAGGATCATGGGAGAATCGACCCTTGATGAACTCTCTCGCACCCGGGCCAGGGCTAACGCGCCCGTTGGGGGAGCCACTTCCATCTGCGTGGGAAGTCGTTGTCAGATTTGATTTTCCCCTGACCCAATTTCGCCCAATTTCGCGGGGGGTAAAAAAAAAAATGGACCTCCATCCCCTTACTCCCCCACCGCCATCCCTTAACTCCATCCTCTCCTCTCTCCCCTTCCATCGTCGGGCGTGGCCCGCAATATCACAGATCTAATCATCCGTGTCTGTTAAGGAATGAGCGCTGCAGTTCCTGTTGGGATTCCCTTTTACACACACTCCTCTCAGTTACCCCCCCCCGCCCCCATCACCCTCCTCTCTCTCTCTCTCCTCTCTTCTCTCTCTCTCTCTGTGTGTGGTGTGTGTGTTGTGTTGTGTGTGTGTGTGTGTGTGTGTGGGTGTGGGGTGTGTGTGTGACTCTGTCTGGCTATATTGTCGGTCTGTCCATTTCTCTCCACACAACCCCCCCCCCCCACACCACCTCCCCTTTTCTCTCTCTCGCTCTCTCTTCCCTCTCTCTACTCCCCCCTCTCTCTGTGTGTCCGCTATCTCTGTAATCTCTGTCTCTCTTTCTGTCTGTCTGTCTTTCTTTCTCGCTCTCTCCTCTCTCTTCCATCGCTTGCCCCCCCCCCCCCCTCTCTCTCTCTCTCTCTCTTTCTTTCTCTCTGGTCACCCTCTCTCTCTGTCTGACTGTCTATCTGTTCACTCCCTGTCTGTCTCTGTCTCTGTCTCTGTTCTCGCTCTCTCTCTCTCTCTCTTCTCTCTGTCTCTCTCTCTCTCTCTCTCTCTCTTCTATCTCTCGCTCTCTCTCTCTCTCTCTCTCCAATGACAGCACCGGTGGTGGTAAAGGAATGCTGTGTCAGCTCCCATCCATCTATCTGCCACATTGGCCAGTTGCTCTCTCCTCTCTGTGCATGTACACGGATGGCCGCGACGTCTGAGGTAGGTCCCCCCCTCCCCCCCCCCCCCCCTCGTGAAGCCTGAAGGCGACCAGGGAGGGACGGAGGGAGAGAGGGAGGGAGGGGAAGAGAGCTCCGAGAGTCGTGACGGCGCCCATCGATTAGGAACTGCACTTCAAAGAGCAGCAGCATCAGGAATAGGCTGGGGCATACCCCTCTATTCCCCTCCGCCAAACCCTCCCCGAAACCCTCCCCCACTCCCCCTTCCTCGCCACTTCGGCACTCCTTTCTCTCTTTGAGACTAACATGTCCCCCCTCTCCCCCCCCCCCCCCCCCCCCCATCCCTGCTCCCACCCAACACGCTTTCTAAGGGGAGAGAAGGGGAGGGAGGGAATGGGCGGAGGGGGTAAAGGTGAAGGGGGTGGGGGTGAGGTGGGGGAAGGGGGTGGCAGATGATGGAGGTGGGGGCGGGGGGGGGGGGGGGGGGGGGGGTTGGGTAGGGGCGGGGGCGGGGTGTGGGGGCAGGTCATTGAGGGCAGGAGGATGGAGGTAAATCTGGAAGAGGACCGTTTCATTATAAGGTCCTCACACACATCTCTCAGGGGGCACCCTCACCCCCTTCTTCTCCACCCGAACCTCTCCCCCCCCCCCCCCACCCCCCCCACCCCCACCTCCAAAACTCCTGACGGCTAGAGAGAAGAGCGTTTCTGCGAGCGAGGGGCAGGACTTTTGAGGGCCAGTAGTAGGGGTGGGGTGGGAAGGGTGGGGTAGGAAAGGGAGGCTTGAGGGGGACAGGGGATGCAGGAGGTGAGGGGAGGGGAGGGGGAGGGTCGGGGGTTGGGTGGAGAGCGCGAGATGACAGGGGGCTGGGAGGTGGGGGGGGGGGGGAGGGGGGGGAGGGTCGGGGGTTGGTGGGTGGAGCGCGAGATGACAGGGGGCTGGGAGGTGGAGGGAGGGGAGGGTCGGAGGTTGGGGGGGGAGCGCGAGATGACAGGGGGCTGGGAGGTGGGGGGTGGGGGGGTGGGGGGGCGAGGAGGGGCGCGTGCAGTGCATGCACGGGGCTGACTGTCACAATGCAGGGCCATCTGTGGCACCGTGTTGACTACATGAAACCATGACAGAGACAGTATCGCTTCAATAGACCTCTGTCTGTCTGTCTGTCTGTCTCGTTCTGTCTGTCTGTCTGTCTGTCTGTCTGTCTGCCTGCCTTGTCTCTCTCTCTCTCTCTCATCTCTCTCTCTCTCTGTCTGTCTGCCTGTCTCTCTGTCTCTCTGTCTTTGCCTCATTGTCTGTCTGTCTCTATCTGTCTGTCTGTCTCTCTGTCTCTCTATCTGTCTGTCTGCC
>JADBJO010005650.1:12500-15000 GCA_016801955.1 Conus betulinus | reverse complement strand
CCTCCGCAGTCCTTCTGTACTAAAGATACGGATGACAATATATCAAACAAAACAAAACAAAACAAAATATAACAAACATGCGCACAAAGCAAACATGTGACGTTTAGACATCATCTGCAAAGACGGAGTGTGGCTTCCTTAATGTCAGGATTGAACACTACCGATAAAACAACCAGAGTTCAAGCTGAAGAATGGAGAAGACGAGTGGACAGAAAGAGAAGAAAGTAAGGAATAACTTGGGTGGGGGGGGGTGAGGGAGAGAGAGAGAGAGAGAGAGAGAGAGAGAGAGAGAGAGAGAGAGAGAGAGAGAGAGAGAGAGAGAGAGAGAGAGTTCGAATATTTTAATAAGGGTGAATAGATACGCCGAAAGTTTCTTTACATTACACCCTAACAAAAAAACAGCAAAATATTAAGATTTACACAAGAGATCGAGCGAGCGAGCGAGCGAGCGAGCGAGCGAGCGAGAGAGAGAGAGAGAGAGAGAGGAGAGAGAGACACACACACACACACACACACACACACACACCACACACACACACACACACACACACACACACACACATACACACACACACAGGGAAGGGAGACAGTGAGAGATGGAGAGAGAGACAGACTCAGACAGACACAGACAGAGAGACAGAGCTAGGGAGGGAGGCATGGAAGGAAGGAAGGAAGGAAGGAAGGAAGAAAGGAAGGAGGGGAGGGAGACTGAGGGAGAGGGAGGGAGCAGGGAAGGGGGGGGGGGGAGGGTGCCGAGTTGACATGTGCCAGGGTCCATTTGCTGGCTTTAGCGCGGAAGGTAACGAATTAGCTGACCACTGGACAACTGATCCCAGATAAGCGCAGAAGATGGACGTGCACCCAGTGCACCGCACGACCCCTCGTGCCATCAACCTCAAAGCCCACTGTTTCCTCCTCCATCCATCGGACCTCTCTCTTCTCTCCTGTACTGTCCAGACCCATCCTGCTGTCTGGCTGATGATGGGCGCGCGCCACCTGTCTGGCCTCCCTCCCCCCCCCTCCCTCCCTCCACACTGTTCACATCTGCCAGACGGCCCATGACAAGATTCGTCACTGCTCCATGTCCAGCATAATGGGTCATTGTTTATTATTTCATTTAAATGAGTAGTAGTAGTAGTAGTAGTAGTAGTAGTAGTAGTAGTAGTAGAGGTAGTAGTAGTAGTAGTAGTAGTAGTAGTAGTAGTAGTAACAACAGCAACAATAGCAGCAAAAGAAGTAGTAGTAGTAGCAGTAGTAGTAGTAGTAGTAGTAGTAGTAGTAGACGACAGTGGTGTTCCTGGCAAAGAAAGAAAAGAAGAAGAAGAAACAGCAACAACAACAACAACGGGAAGAAGAAGAAGAAGAAGAAGAAGAAAGAAGAAGAAGAAGGAGAGGAGGAGGAGGAGGAGGAGGAGGAGGAGGAGGAGGAGGAGGAGAAGGAGGAGGAGACAGAGGAAGAGGAGGAGGAGGAGGAGAGGAGGGGTGGGGGTGGGGAGGAGGGGAGGGAGGGAAGGGGTAAAAAACGTGGAACAGAATAAGCGCGATTCGCTCAATCATTAAAATACATCTTTATCCTAACTCTACAGCCGATCCTCAACACCAGCTGTCCACCAACAATAGGGCAGAACCGCCCCATTAAATCGAACCGACCAAAGTGCCCTCCCCACCCCGATCCACCCCAACCCCCATCCCTATCACCTCCCTCCCTTTCTTCAGAGCCCAGCACCAACAATCCCGGACTTGAAAACTCGGGCAGAAGGTCTGTGCTTACATTCATTCAACGGTTGTGCCCCAGACAGATAGAGTGACGAGGACTTTCCTCCAGACTATAACCAGACTGGCTAATGGCGAAGCGGCAGCTTTGAACTCCCCCTCAGCCACAGTCCCCATCTTGCTGTGCCTAATCACCAGTCCCCCCCCCCCCCCCCCCCCCCCCCCCCCCCCCCCCCCCCCCCCCCCCCCCCCCCCCCCCCCCCCACCCCCCCATCCCCCCCCCCCCCCCATCCCCCATCTGCTGTGGTCACACTGCTGCTCCCGGTGACAGAATCTAGCCCATCTCCATCATTCTGCGAGTGACGCCTCCTACAATACTGCCGACACTGACAGATCTAATCAAGGAGCAGAGCAGACGGCTGAAGGGTTCCGCCAGTTACATCCTACCCCCCCCCCCCCCCCACCTCTCCCTGGTGCCAGAGAGACAATGGTATACAGAGAAGTGTCAGCTGTCTTGGAAAAAAAATGTACAATTTTCCTTTCAGGGAGAGATGCTCTTTAATCACAGGAATACATCTCACGTGAGATATTACGATGTGAATATAATAGTGTGGTGAATAAAGCAACTGTCGCTTGTTTTTGACAGCACCAAAGTGTATCTATGAGCCATAAATGACAGAATCTAAGATATTTCCATGTTATGGTACAACTTCTGGTCTAGTCGTTTCCCCAGACCATCTTCCTGACCTTCTGCCTGTGCCCCATCCAGGCAGCTTCAATCATCAGC
>JADBJO010005650.1:0-7500 GCA_016801955.1 Conus betulinus | reverse complement strand
CTATCTGTGGCGTGTGGCAAGAAAAGCCAGACCAAAACCCAGCTCAGCAGCCGACAGGCCATACCCCCGCTAATGACAGGACATAAGTTCCCTCCCTGTCATCTGCCGCTCACGTCTGCCAGAACACAGCGCTATTCCTTTCTCCCTTTCTGTTCCATCCTCCCCCGCCGTCCCCTCTCGCCATTTCGGATGACGAGCGCTTTAAGTACCTCAACAGACGTAAGCTGAAATGCAGGCCCATTCCAGCTGGAATTGCGCCCCCTTTCATGCCGTACTCCTGACGCAATGTCGTCATCTCCGGTACGTTCTTCCCGCCTCGTGCAATTTGCGTGGTTCAAGAGGCAGTGTGCACAAGTGTAATGTTGATGTAGTCGCTGAACGTTTAATGTGGATCTTTTACAAGAAATCGCCCTGTCTCTGTCTCTGCCTCTCTCTCACTCTGTCTCTCGCTGTCCCCCCTCCTCTCTCTCTCTCTCTCTCTCCTCTCTCTCTCTCTCATCCCTCTCTCTCTCTCTCTCCCTCTCTCCTCTCTCCCTCTCTCTCTCTCTCTCTCTCTCTCTCTCTCTCTCTCCCACTCTCTCTCTGTGAAATACTGGTGTATAGGCTATTAGTCGATATTGTCTTGTAATTTGTTTATCTCTTTCGTTCGGCGGAATCGAAATTTTTTCTTTTTACGTTTGCTGTTCCAAAGTCGCACTGTCATATATTGGGTTTCTTATTCTGCTATGGAACAATAATCTCAGCAGACACATTATTCACTTTCTCTTAATGCAGTTACAGACTCAATATTCTCACTCGTCATACATATATTAAGGTAAGTATCATTTATCATTATGCTTGCTGATTGTGCGAAGATTTGAGGGGCCGCCCTTTGGTACAGACCTTTTTTTTTTCCCCACAAACCTACGCGCGTCTTTCTCGGGAATTAGGCAAACAAACGCTGTGCCGATTTCAGAACATAATTATGTTTCACGCGCTTTTCTGAACGGGAGGAACACACACGAACCACAAGTATGTATTACATAGGTTTTGTTCCAGATGTGTGTGTGGTGTGTGTGTGTGTGGTGTGTGTGTGTGTGTGTGTGTGTGTGTGATGTGAGTGAGTGAGTGTGTGCGTGCATGCGTGCGCGCGTGTGTGCGTGCGCGGGTGTGTGTGTGTGTGTGGTGTGTGTGTGTGTGTGTGTTGAAACACAATGTACAAAATCCGAGAATGGAATCTATACTCTTTGAACAAAGACGTGGCATGAGTGCATGGGGTGGGAACTGAGGAGCCTCAAACGGCTCATGTGGGAGGGGGAAAGGGGGTACCAGGAGCTTGGTCTACTCCCCCGCCCTCTGAAAGTTCTGCGCTAGTAACTCCCTTTCCTACTGTGTCTATCTCGGAATGAGTGTGTGTGTGTGTGTGTCGTGCGTGCGTGTGCGTGTGTGCGTGTGTGTGTGTTTTGTGTGTGTGTGGTGTGTGTGTGTGTGTGTGTGCGTACTGTGTGTGTGCATGCGTGCGTGCGTGCGTGCGCGTGCGTGCTTGTGTGCGTGCGTGTGTGCGAGAGAGAGTGTGAGAGAGAGAGAGAGAGAGATCTTAGAGAGAGAGAGTGCGCGCGCGCGTGTGTGTGTATGTGTTTCTGTTTGTCTGTCCTGCTTGTCTGTATGTATGTATGTCTGCCTGTGAGATACTGTACACAAGTTCCTCGTCGTTTGATGTGTGTTTACATGTGAAAAGCGGATGTCGACGAGAAAACAGAGCTCACGTATGCAAACTTTTTGAAAAGAGAGGGATTTTTAAAAGGCTTGTTTTCCCTCTTGTGTCTCAGCGCACCTGCACATGGAAACCGTGCAGCGTGCATGCATGATGTACATGTGGTGAACAAACAACACGAGTGATTGGTTAATCACCTGAGGAGACGGCCAGTTGAATCAGAGAAACAGACTGGTCGATGGAGTCGTATGCAGAGGCGCCGGCGAGCGCGTATGCCTCATAGGTTTGTTTGTTGGTTGGTTGGTTGGTCGGTTGGTTTGTTGGTTGGTTGGTTGGTTGGGTGATTTGTTTGTTTGTTTTCGATTGACACGGGAGGTGTGACTGACTGATGAAAAATGAAAAATAAAAGCCACGACTGGCCTATGGCACAGGCGTGGCAAACCTCCAGGTGAGATATGGTGAAAGCAAACCAAAAGAAAAAAAAAAAAAAAAAAGGAAAGATTAAAATTCTACAAATAAGGACATTTTCCTACAGTGATCAATTTTTTTTTTTTTTTTTCTTTTCAGGAACTTTCCCCCAAGTAGACTAGGGACGTGCACTTTACTTGTCTGAATTGAAAGGGGCATAGGCACGGCTTTGTATAATAATGCTGCAAATCAACATGAGGTTGAAAAAATTTGTGGGCATGCTGAGACCAAAACCAGAAAGAAATACCCAGGCAATCTTGTTTGCAAAAACAGATGTTTGTCTGGCAGTGTTTGAGGCCAACTGTGAGAAGAAAAGCTGTTTTTCAGTTCATGAGAACTTGGTTGATGCTTTGACTTGACGTATGTACCTGTGATTATGTGAAACCATAAGCAGAAAAAAAAGTAAATAATATGAAGCAAAAGAACTAACTGATTAAAAGAGGGAAGTCTCTTCTGTCTATGTAACTGGTTGTGCATGTCTAAGTGTCGTGAGCGAGAGTCTGATTTGTTCTGTCTTTCTTTTCAACCAACTTCTACCTTTGCAGACCATTCTTCTGTCTTTGTACTCGAAACTATCTCACAGGTCTTTTTTTTTTTCTGGTCTTAATTCCTAATACGCCAAATAAAAAAAAGAAAGTGATCCATTGACCAGGTAGTGAAAATGTGTACGCTGACCAGAGTGGACACTAGCTGGACATTGTCCGCTGCCTGTCTGCTCTTGTTTGGGTCCTCTTGTATAGATCTTGCCACATTCAAAGATTTTCTTCTTTTTTTTCTACTTTTTTTTTTTTTGTTTTCTAAGAACAAACAAGTAGGGTAACTCTTGCTCCCATTATTTAATAATTGCAGGCCGTACAATCGCCTTGCAGAAATGACAACACAGAACACACAGAGAACAATGACAACACAGAGCACACAGACCAGTGACAACATAGAGCACATAGTACAGACAAAGAGACATCTTTCTAAAATCTGGGACCGATGAATTAAGCGTACTGACTGGCGCCCCCTACAGGGCCTCATTCTATCCGCGTCAAAGGCATCACTAGTGAAGATACCACGCCATGCATTGCGCATTGGCTTTCTTCTATCTTGTCTCACTTCTTTGATTTCTTTCTTCGTCCCCCTTGGCCACACAGCTCCGAAGTTCACCATTGGTCAGATTTTCTTTCAGCGTGTGTAGCGATTACTTATTCACCATTAAGGTAACTGCGTTCCGTCTTCCAAGGCATTTGTTCTTTGTCTTGTGTTGTTTCGTTTTTCGTTTTGTTTTGTTTTGTTTTTTTAGGACATAGATTTTCTTCAGGATGTGATTTCCCCCTCCTATGTGTTTGACACCCCGGAAAAAAATAAAAAAAAAAACAATTGTAGTCGGCTAGGTTATAACAATCGAAAACTATGAGCAAATCGATGCAACACAGCCCTTCTTGTATCCATAGCTACACAGAAACAAAAGCGCTTTGATTGGCTCAGAGACAACGAGACGAGATACGTCACTGAAATACGTCACTGAGATACGTCATTGAGCAAATGACAGTGCTGGCCTTCTTTCTCTACACTTCACGCCGTTTGGAATGGTTATTCTCAAAAGGGTTATGACATTTCACGTGCATGCCTGGAGGTGTGGCAATGGGGAGAGGGTTGCTAGGGGTGGGTCGGAGGACGAGGCAGGGACGGGGGGTGAATTTCTGAATTTCGCTTGAAGATGAAAAAAAAAAAATCTGAACCTTGCGAAAATCAAACTGGCTAACAGTCAGCCGAAAGTCCAGCGATCTGTCTGTGTTTACGAACGCGTGTTTAGTGCCAACATGTTACGATAGTTTTTACACACATTGCTGTGATGTCAAACATGACGTAATTTCATTTGTGGTAAAGTTTTACTCACTGAGGACCGCATTTTTTTTTTTCAGCCCCAGTACATCTTGTTTGATGCCCTTCACATAGTCAAACTAACATGTTTCGGTGTTATTTGGTCACTTTTTTTTTTTTCAAAACACGTAAGGCTGGTTCATTTGCTGTTTTCATGTGGCCGCTTTCTTTGGCTTCAGTCACATTCACGGCCCATGACAATCCCCCACTTTGCTATATTTAGCAACATATATCAGTATGTGGTCAATTTGTTCTACATTTCAAATGTTTGATTACATTTTCTCCTCCTCTGGTCAGGAAAAATTGCATTGAAATGTATTTACCCTTTTTCTCTCTAAATCAAAGCAAAAAAAAAAAAAAAAAAATTGTAACGGATCTCTTTTCTTGGATAAGGTCTTTCTTTTAATGTTGAAAAACGTTCCCTTAAGCGTTTAATCGCAGATGTAATCATTTAGATTCGATGACTACTTCACTTAGTGAGTAGATGGAATAGTAATATCAATGTTTTTCAATACATTAGTCCCTGACGCTTAGACTGGAGTTGCGCTCGTCAATGCTAAAATAAAGGAGAACATCACATTTTCACACACACACACACACACACACACACACACACACATATATATATATATATATATATATATATATATATATATATATATATAAACCAAAGTCAGGTGATCACACATAGAATCACATGATTGTACACATGAGTCCAAGAAGGCAGTCCAAAATGCAGAGAGTGACACACCAAACAGTGCCTAACAGACTAATCAATCAATGAAGCAGTTAATCAACCTCGTGTCTATTGAGGACTAGTGTTCTTTGACGGTGATGGAACACAACCTCCTCCCAGTTGGAAGGGGGCAGACAGTCATTGTTTGTCATGATCTCTTGCAGAAAAGATGCCATAAATTTAGCAGAGAGAGCCGGTGACCCTTTGACACGTTTAACAGAGTGTCCCATTTGCCGATCAGACTCACATGGCAAAATGAATCAGTGGTTCTACCCAACGCTTAACTAAGTATACTTGTTGCTACCAGCTGTGGCGGCGCAGTGGTTAGCGTAACTTTGGATTTCCGTCTGGGAGGTTGTGGGTTCGATTCCCCTCAGACCCATTATGTTTGGGATAGTTCTGCCCCGAATGGATCCTATTCAGAGTTGACTTTGCTACGGGCTCAGCTGGGAAGACCGGAACCGCACAGTCGAGTTTCATCCTCCAAACGGATCCGTCTTCAAGAGTGTTGCTCAAATCTTCTGACCGACACCGAAAAAGCTTGGATGATGCCGGGATATGTTACAAAAGCACGCGTAGAGTACAGCCCTGTCTATGCAGTCTCAGACCAGACTCCATACAGTCATCTTCACCGTCTTCATCCTCATCGTTCAGCATAAAAAAATTATCAAATTCTGTGCCCCCTTCCATTTGATCCCCCCAGCCCCCGCCCTCACACACACACACACACACACACACACACACACACACACACACACACACACACACACACACACACACACACACACACACTCCGCTCTGCCCTGCTTTCATAGTGACCTGGATTTCGATTTTCTCTTGACATCTCTGCCTTAGATCAGTTCGCGTGGAGATTGCCGGTGTCGGCAAGTTCATGATCATTGTCACTGGGCGGATACCGGAGGCGCCCTCCGGTGGGAACGCTCACTCCCACACTGGCTCCGCGCGACGGAGCAGTTCTTGTCGTCGTCAGTAGGGGGGGGGGGGGGGGGGGGGGGGGGGCATAGTAGGTGGTGTCCTTCACATGATGGATCACAACAGGCACCGCTGAACACTTATGAAATGACTTGACTGCGGTGCAGTGTATCTTCTGGAGGGTTGCCCCACTACGACTTGAGACCGACTGCTTCCTGTGGATTGCCCGTGCCGAGGTGGCGGCGGGAACAAGCCAAGGAGTGTCTGTTGATGGAGAGTCGGAATGAGCGACGTATAGGGTAATGTCACTGAAGTAGAACGAAAGATGAGACGGAAAGAAAAGCCCTTCAGATCCGTATAGTACAGTCAGTCGGTGAAACCATAGCAAAGTGTACTTCTTCCCAGTCAGTTCCAAAGTTGTTGTTTTTTTTTTTTTTCTTACATCCGTACCTTCATCGTGGTTCGACAGACAAGAACTTAATCAACCTTGTAACTGAATAAGTGACCGGCGAAACGAATTGATAAATTACCTTGCTTGTCAGGGAAATCGCGATCTTACTGCTTGGATGAGTAAGGACAAAGCTGCGTTTCAGGCTGTTCAACGGCAACGATGAAGACAGAAGAAAATAAGTCGATAGGAAGACAGACAACAAACAGAGACACAGACAGACAGACAGACAGACAGACAGACAGACAGACAGAGAGAAACCAACAAACGAAAGATAAATAAAATAAATGAATAAATGGACAGATAAATAAATTAATAAAATACACACATGCATAAATGAACAGATAGATAGATAGATAAATAAATAAATAAATAAATAATAAATAAATAAATAAAAATAGAAATAAGTACACAAATCTGTCAATCAATGAATAAGCAAACAAATCAATGAATGAATAAATAAACAAATAACAAAAACTATGCCCCACTCCCCCCCCCACCCCCACCCCCACCCCCCACCCCCCGAAAAAAATGACTATCTCTGCGACAAAAAAAAAAAGAAGAAAAAAAATCCACCACCAACCTGCCAGGAGAGTTGTTCCCCGTGGTTTGTTGCACCATCTACACAGTGGATACAAATGCACCCTGGGCTCTCATGTTCCCCACCAACACTGTCCTCACTGCAACCCTCTGCTCCGTCGTTCTGCTGCCCCCCTTCCCCCTCCCCCACCCCCTCCCCACCCTCCTTTCCTTCCTTCTTTCCTTCCCGCATCTTACTACCAGACGTAAAGTCCTCTCTGCCACCATTCCCGTCAACGTTCCAGATTTATTGACGGTGAATGGATACCTCTCTCTCTCTCTCTCCTCTCTCCGTTCGTCGTCTGTCTGTCGGGTCTACCATAAACACATAATCTGTCTTGTCTGTCTTCTGTCTGTCCTCTCTCTCTCTCTCTCTCTCTCTCTCTCTATCTCTCTCTCTCTCTCCTCTCTTCTCTCTCACACACACACACACACACACACACACATGTTTGTTTGTTTCTCTGTCTGTCTCTCTGTTCTCTGTCTGTACAACTTGTCTCTTCTGTAACCCCATTTTCTCTGTCTCTGTCTCTGCTCGCTCTCTCTCTCGCTCATCGCCTCTCTCTCTCCTCTCCTCTCTCTCTCTCTCTCTCCCTCTCTTTCTCTCTCTCTCTCCTCACGACTCTCTCCCGTTCTCTCTCATCTTCTCCCTCATCTTCTCTCTCCTCCCTCTCTCCTCTGAAAAATGATAAAAGAAGAAACAGCTCCGAAATACCAAGATTAAAGGCGGAGTGTTTGAGTCACACGTTCCGGGGCGGCAAATCTCCCTCCCTC
>JADBJO010005649.1:151261-155730 GCA_016801955.1 Conus betulinus | reverse complement strand
CGCGCGCGCGCGCGCACACACACACACTACCCCACACACTCTCTTTCACCACACCACACACACACCACAACACACACACACACACACACAAACCACTCACTCACCACAAACACATACACACACACATACACACTCTCATCTCTTCCTCCCTCCCATCTCTCCTCTCGCATCTTTCCTTCTCTCTACATCCTCCCCCTCCTCTCCTCATACACACACACTCTACCCCCACCACCCACACACACAAGCACACCACCACACACTACACACGCGTGTATGCCTATATATACAGCCTACTACACTGGTGTGTACATAATTATCATGTGCATATGCGTGCATGCAGGGAGATCTTGCGTGTGCACTCGCGCAATCAATCACCTGCGGCCCATCCCATCTACCACCATGCGCATTGCAGTAGGCACCTAAATCGCGCGTTCACAGCCCACACGCGCTGCACCACACACACACCACACCACACCACACCACACACACTACACACACACCACACACACGTGCGCACGCGATTACACACACACAAATCACCCGCTAAACACACACACACACCACCCCACTCCACACACACACGCACAAACACCACACACACACACACACTACACAACCACACACACCACCCACACACACACACACACATCCACACCACACGTAATACGCTCGATGCACAGTCCACATACCTACCACATATAGGTATACATACATTTGCAGAGCGGGCAGCGGCATGCTTACACAAGTCCCAGATACCACACAACAACATGACACTCCCTCGCACGCACTACTCCACACACCTAACACACCTCCACACACACACACACACACACACACAAACTCGCGCGCAGCGCCACAAATGCACTGCACATTCACACTGCTACACTGGCAACGCACCCACCACCACACACCCACCCACACACTCACACACCACTACACACACACACACACACACAATATGGGCCTGTGCCCCCACTCTCTGCAATACACATGTACCATATGTTAGACTGATACCCGAGGTCTAACCAATGGCGCTAGGCTAATGCGTAGGTCAGATATCTGCGAAGTCTAGGCATGAGACACTCTTTTTAATTATCTCATTGTAGTCCTTAATTCTCTTATCCATCAGGTTTAAATCATGCGCAATGTGGTCTCAAAGCTTAGCGGATGTGGTGTAGCGTATGTGGACTCGTCCACACACAGTGACAACCTCATAGATGAAAACTAAAACTGAAACGGTTCCCATGAAACATACTGTGACAGAGAGAAGACGTGGGTCCTTTATACTGGCCTTGTCCCCTGGTTATCCCCAACTTCGACATGAGCCCCACTTTTGCTGCTTTTGGGTGGACAGTGTTGTGAGGCCTCATGCCCATACTCATCCCCCAACACCACTCCTACACACACATATAGCACACACACACGCGCGCGCGCACGCGCACGCACGCACGCACATAAACATATACGCGCGCCCGCGCTCGCACGCACGCACGCACGCACATGCATATACCTTAGACATGTGGGACATGGTCCTTTCAAGTCCTGAGGTCATAACTCTCTCCTTTAACATATGAAACGCACCTAGCACATAGTAACTCTGGCTTCAAGTCCAATTGCACTCCACTGCTTAACTGATGGCCACAAGGGGGTCCGGTCTTCTACCAATTTTCACCCCCTCCTATATGGAAAAAAAAAAGCTAATACATGTATGGGAAGTGATTTGGGCTCTCTATCCCAAATCCTCTCCCCCTGCCCTCATCAACACACTTCTGATAGGCGAAGGACAGGGAGGATGGGTGGTTGGAGCTATTTTGGGTTTCAGGCTCAGTCAACCCCCCCTCCCGAAGACACACAACTTAGACATGGAGACAGGGGAGTGACTTTATACTTACACTCAAATCTATGCTCAGCAAAAAAGATATTCAGCTTAATAAGCATACTACTCTATATGTTTACAGCCCGGCGGTCCTTATGTCCAAATTCACCCCCAAACCACCTCATCTACGGAACCTAATACTACCACAGTAAGCTGGGGGGGGGGGGGGGGGGGGGGGGGGGAGAGAGATATGTCTTATGCTAGCATTATTTTTCAGATCACTTCAAATGAAAATCATGAGTCGGGTGTGTCTTGCGCCTTGTGCAATATGTGCCCAACACCCATCCCCCACTCAAATCCCCCTTTTTGTTTGTTTTTTCTCATCACATCTTGGCCGGGGAGTGAGTTTGGCCAGATGACGAACTCTCAAACCACACTTATCAAAGGGAGTAGCAGGTGGGATGGTGACCGTGTGACCTAGATCACCGCATTTCAACCTATCGAGCAAGTTCGTGGCGTGTGATTTGAGCCCAAAGCTCGATCTCACCCTTCCCCTCCCCAAGCACACATCATGTAGGAAACCATGGACAGGTTTGGGGCCCAGTGTTGAAAATTCACTCTCTTCAACAAAGAAAGGTGACATGGGCGGCGATTCGTTTTGACCGCACTCTTCCTGCCCCACCCAACCTCATCAACACACCCAACAGTGGTAGGGGTGCGTGCCTAGTTCAGCTTTACACACACAATTCACTCATCAGTGTAACCACAACACGCAGATCGGCCAGTGGCATAGGCAAAGGGTGTGGGATTTGCCAAGGAAGGGTGTGGGATTTACCACTCTGCCACAAAATGTCCCATGACATAATTTGTGTGTTTAGAAGATAGATAGGGAGTGTTTTTGTTTTCATGCACAAACTTGGCCCCATCCTCATCCCCCAAGCCATGCGACAACAGCACTTGGGGACTCACCTCACTTAAACAGATAATATTTAGCACATGACTTAGAACTGATTTTTAGCCTTACGGTTAAATCACACACACACACACACACTCACACACACACACACACACACACCCCTCCCATCACACCATCTGCTCTCATCAACACATCACAATAGATTGGGCGGACAGGGAGTGGGTATTGTCATTATACCCCAAGTCAGCCCATTTTAACAAAAACATAAGTGGGACATGTGGTGTTGACCATAACTGGCCTTTAGTCCAAACACCTCTACACCTAGAGACATAGAAATTAAGAACGGGAGCACTAATTCTGTCCTGATGCGTAGCTCCTCTCCCATTCCCTCATCCCCTGCTTTTTGACATGTGTATGTTAAATGGATGGGTTGTCCTTTTGGCTCCATGCCTAAGCTCGTCCCCACCCCTCCCCAGGTCAACTTTTTCATTTAACATATCCAGATCAGAACTAGCAAGGGAGGAAGAACGCCCGTGAGCCCTAAAACAAATCATCATTTTAAAATTTTTTTTTAGGAAGTATCTTTATCTAAGGAATATTTATCTTCCCTGTTTTTAATTTTTTTTCACCGCGTCACACCTACAGTTCCACTGAGCCTGAAACGGGCCAGTTGTGGCCTTTACATTTACTTTTGACACCCCCAGTATCGTCTAAGAAAAAAAGCTCTGAGGCATGCAGCCACGCCACCGCCTCCCCATGCAACGCTGTCAATCAGTTTTACTCTGATTCAACTGTCCATCCTACAGGTGACAAATCAATCAACGCATATTATCTATTTACTACTACACGTGCGGCATGCATGCATAATGCACGATCCCTATGGCTAGGAGGGCCAAGGCATCAAACTTTTTAAATCCTTCCTTTTTTTTCCAGAGCTTGCGCTAGCCATCTATGTTTTCCATAAGCGTATTCTTTTCACAAACAAATACACATAAAACCACTAGCAACTTAACACAGTTCGCGACAGTTTCCAGTGGCTATATATCTATAGGGAAAAACTAATGGTGTGGCTGGGGCGCATGTCAAATACTCGCTGATTTTAAGTGTGCTTTCTTATCAGTCAATTCTGCATTGCAACATTGGGTTTTGAATACATGCACAGCTGCTTACATCTGTGCAGGCCTCAGGTATACCATACGGTGAGATGGGATGTAAAACAAACTGACTAGCTTTTCTGTGCTGGTGCGAAAAGATGACAGCGTAGTTCATATCGATGACTGTCTTATTTGATTTAAAAAAAAAAAAAAAAAGGCCAGGCCTAACAGCCTGTCTCTATCTCTAACTATCTTTCTCTTTTCTCGCACGCGGGCAGCACACACACACACACACACACACACACACACACACACACACACACACACACACGAGAGAGAGAGAGAGAGAGAGAGAGAGAGAGAGAGAGAGAGAGAGAGAGATGCATCAACATCAGAGGTGTAAGTAGCGGTAACGCGATGATGTGCACTCATCTCGCTTTCCCCACTGCCGGATTTTGCTTAGAGCATCGTCAGTTAGTGGTGGTCCTTTATCACTTTTCGACAAAACAGTGAACAGCAAAGTGAATCCTAAATAAAGAGGAGAGATGTCTCGCCTAGCTTTCCGATTGACTTTAGTCTAAGTACCTTGAAACAAATCTTTAAAAAAAAATGTTAGCGAACCGTCCCCCCCAAAAAAAAAACG
>JADBJO010005649.1:138761-146261 GCA_016801955.1 Conus betulinus | reverse complement strand
CAGTGACACTCTCCAGTCGGTACCATAAAAAAATGCTGTAGTCACGATCTTCCAGTGTTTCTATAACTGTAAAGTAGTATCTACCCAAAAAGCTGACAGGAGAAGACTTTCTGTATTTTTCCCCTTTTTTTTCCTCCCACGCACACGTACGCGCGCCCTCACACACACACACACGCACACACACACACGCGCGCGCGCGCGCGCGCGCGCACGCAAGCACATGCATGCATGCACGCACACACGTATGTGTGAATATAAGAGCCCTCACACAGTACAAAAAACAATGCCAAACACATCCACTACACAACACAAAGAGCAGACCTCGATTTAATAAAGCTCCCTCGTAACTGCCCAGTGGCTTTAAAAGCGTATACCCAAAGTTTGTTGTATTAATTCTCAAAACAAGTGTATTGTATTAATTCTCAAAACCTGTCCGCCGGTTTTGGCTTGACAAAAACAACCAATTCAGACACAAATATTACCAATAAGGATATCTTTTGTAATATACCTTAAAACGCATCTTTATCTTTTTTTTTCATCAGAGTGTCTGTTGTTTACTGGCCTGTATAGGTTGTTGTTGTTTTTAAGAAGATTTCAATAGCCATGTGTACGTATGATCTTGTGAAAGGGGTTCATAGACCACACACCTCGATTGAAATATCCCAAGCTTAGGCACAGATGTGATAGGGCCATCACTGTGTACAGTCGCCCCCACCTCGATTGGTCATCGCTCAGAAAAACCACACAGACACTTGTACGTATCTATACACACACTTCTCGCTTTGTGAGATCGACCCTTAAAAAAATGACCCAATGTGACCTTTGCTTTGCGCATGTCACTGAGTGACGGTTTGTGCGTGGAAGGTGTACGTCTGTGTGTCAACCCTACCTGAAGTCTCTTTTACTCTGCTTCCTCCTTCGTTCTCTTGCTTGCCTTTCGCTGTCGCTTCACTTTCTGGGAGTGAATGGATGTTGGGGTCAGGATTCTAAAATCGAACGGCGCGCAACTTCGATGTAATTTGCGCCCAGCTTTTTGTATTTTTTTTTACTTTTGACTCGATGTGTAACAGAGGTGATAAACTGGGTGCTAGCGCCAAGAAAAGGAACTGTGCCGTCCGATCTGCTGTCAGTTTCCAATATAAAATATTCATTTGCATGTCGGTTTCAGCCGACTGACATTTTATTTACTGGTAGTAAGTTTCTGGATTACCCTGTGTTAGATAACAACAATGGCCAATAATACTGTGAAGATATACACCTACAACTGTAATGGATTAAATAACAGTACAAAGAGGAAAGATGTATTTGATTATTTAAGGAAACAAGAAAAGGGCAATATATTTCTCGTTCGTTCAAGAGACTCACCAACCACTTCAATCTGAGAAATTTGTAAGATCCTGTTGGGGTTATGAGTGTTTCCTTGCTGGTGCAGACACTAACAGAGCTGGAGTTGCCATACTGTTTAAGAATAACTTTGAATACAAAGTACATAGGGTGCAAAGGGATCCAGTGGGGCATTATATTGTTATGGATGTTACAATAATGAATAAGAGATTAACCCTGGCAAATGTGTATGGCCCAAGTTTGGGCGATGATCCTGATTTTTTTTTTTTACAAACGTGTTCCAGATAATTCATCAATTTAATAATTGGTATATGATTATAGGTGGGGACTGGAATGTAGTATTGAATTCAGGAATTGACGCCCGAAACTATTCCAGTTGTGTAAGTAGACCTAGAAGTAGAAGAGTTATCCTGGACTTAATGAATGATGACATGACTTAGCTGATGTCTGGCGAGAGTCATACCCAGAGAAACCAGGCTATACTTGGAGAAAATTTAACTCCATTAAACAGAGTCGTTTGGATTATTTTCTCATTTCTAAAGAATTGATAAAGGATGTCAGTGGTATGGATATTTTGCGAGTTATCGCTCAGATCATTCGGCAGTGTCCATCTGTTCAATGAAAAAACAAGAAAAAAAATAGACAATATTGGAAATTTAATAATTCTTTGCTAAATGATAAACACTACATAGAGCTTGTAAAGCAAGTGATACTGAATACTAAAAAACAGTATGCTGTTCCAGTATATGATTTTGAAAATATTCACTGTATTTCCAATGAGTGCATTGCCTTCACAATAAATGACCAACTCTTTTTTTGAAATGTTACTCTTGGGAAATTCGGGGGGGAAAAACTATTGCCTACTCTGTTCACAAAAAAAAGAGGAAGAAAAATTGGAGTGCACTCTTTTGAAAGAAAAATAAAAGAATTAGAGCAGTCAGTAGACGAAGAATCTCTCTCCATATTAGAAGAATCGAAACTTAAACTGCAGGAGCTAAGCTAAGAGATAAGAAATTACAAGGGATGAGAGTTCGATCAAGAGTTCAGTGGATACAGAATGGAGAAAAAGTTAGTAAATATTTTTGTAGTCTTGAAAACCGAAATTATACAAGTAAGGCAATGCACACCTTGGAAAAAGAGAATGGGGGGAAACAACTTTTGATCAAGAAGAATTTTAAAAAAAAACAAAACAATTCTATGAAAATCTATATAGTGAGAAAGATATTCTTGACATAGACCTGAATACTGTAATTCAAGAGGTTCCAACACTTGATCAGGATGAAAAAAAAAAAACAGTCTTGAAGGTCTTATAACATACGCAGAGCTTGTGTGAGGTATTACAACAGATGAAAAAATAATAAAAGTCCTGGGTCGGATGGCTACACAGCAGAATTTTACAAATTTTTCTTTCAAGATATTGGGACTTTTCTAGTCCGTTCAATTAACTATGGCTTCTTAATTAGTCAGATGTCAGTGACACAGAGACAAGGAGTTATTACTTGCATTCCAAAAGAAGACAAACCAAAACATTTGTTGAAAAACTGGCGCCCAATATCGCTTCTCAATACTTCTTACAAAATAGCATCTGCTTGTGTGGCCAGCAGACTTAAGACAATTTTGTCGAAAATAATCCACCCTGATCAGAAAGGATTCATGAAAGGAAGATATATTGGAGAAAACATTAGACTTATATATGATCTTTTGGTACATACGGAAGCTGAAAATATCCCTGGTTTACTACTTTTAGTAGACTTTGAAAAAGCGTTTGATAGTGTTTCATGGACATTTATTCAAAAGGCATTGAAGTTTTTAATTTTGGTCAAGACATTCAAAGATGGGTATGTGCCTTTTATAAGAATATTAACACCTGTGTGTCTGTAAATGGCCTTTACTCTGAATGGTTCAATGTGTGCAGAGGTGTTCGTCAGGGTGACCCGTTGTCTCCATATTTGTATCTGATTTGTGCAGAGGTTATGTCCATCATGATACGTAAAAAAAAATGATAGAATAAAAGGTATTAAAATTAATAATACTGAAGCCCTACTTTCTCAGTTTGCTGACGATACCACTCTTTGTCTTGACGGTAGTGAAAAGTCATTGCGAGAAGCTGTCAGGATTCTTAATCTTTTTGCACAACTTTCTGGCTTGAAAATTAACAGTGAAAAAAAAAACCCAGTTAGTATGGATTGGTAGTAGGAAAAAGTCACAAGTAAGATATCTACGAGACCAAAATTTTTGTTGGAATCCAGGAATTTTCAAAATATTAGGAATCAAGTTCTCCCTTGAGATTGATCGCATTGTGCAGATTAATTTTTTTTGAAAAAACTTGATGAAGTTAGAAGGATTTTACATAAATGGTCAAAGAGACAGCTAACTCCATTTGGAAAAATTGCTGTCATAAAATGTTTAGCAATGTCAAAACTGACATATTTATTTCTCAATCTACCAGACCCTTGCCACGCCTTATTACAAGAGCTTGACTCCCTTTTATTTAACTTTTTGTGGGATGAAAAAAAAAGAAGAATAAGTAAGAAAGTTGTTTGTGGGTGAATATATGTCTGGAGGACTGAAGATGTTGAATATTTTTTCATATTTGAGCACGCTGAAAATAAGTTGGTTGAAAAATTATTTTCCTCTCAGTCTACCTTACAGACACATTATATATTCAACCTGTATCCACACTTAGACAAGTTAAATAAAGTAGGAAGTG
Source organism: Conus betulinus (assembly GCA_016801955.1). NCBI lineage: Eukaryota > Metazoa > Mollusca > Gastropoda > Neogastropoda > Conidae > Conus > Conus betulinus. The sequence goes on along the minus strand of JADBJO010005649.1, from coordinate 142,207 downwards.
AGTATGTTGTTCAGATACTTTTACACAGGCTGAACAACCCCTTTTGGAAGGATGTTCTGAAACACACTAAAAAGTTCTGTCAAAAAAATGTTCCTCAAAATATCCATGATTTTAACTTTGAGTTTATATTCTATAACATTGACATATTGAGGCTAGACATACTATCTTCTTGAAAAGCTGGTTTGATAAAAACATATACTATATTTATCAACTACTAGATGAGGAAGGGAACTTTTACAGTTATCAGCACTTCCAACGTGAATATCCAGACATTGTAACAGATTTTCTTACTTATAATGGAATTGTCCAAGCTATAAAAAACTATCAAATCAGGAAGGGTGTTCAGCCTATTGCAGGATACAAGATGCAAAGGAATTTAACTTGGAAACTAATTTATAAAGGGAATAAATATGTGCAACAAGTATTTAATGATGGACAATATATCGCCACAGGTATAGCCAAGTGGGAATAGACAATTTTTTAACTTAAACTGGAAAAATATTTTCCAAACGTGCATGTACACAAGTTCAGATGCCCAGCTAAGATGGCTACAGACCCGCATTATACATAGAATCTTACCGACTAACCGGTACTTACATTTACGCCAAGTCATCGACTCCCCTATTTGTGATTTTTTTTGTGAAAATGAAGAAGAAGAAACAATTGAACATTTATTGTGGAATTGCCCCTTTACTAATGATTCTGGCTGGGTCTTCAGAGAATTATTGTTCACCAAGTAACTAGTTGTACAATTTAAGGTTTTCCAAAGCATATGTTTTGTTTGGAGCAGATGGACACATTGTTTCAGATCAAATAATGAATTAATCATGTTATTGGCAAAAACTATATATTTACAAATGTAAATGGAGAAAAGACAATTCCACTTGTAAATGTATTCCTTGCTTTTTTGAAAGACAGGTATGGTTTAGAAAGATACCGGTATGTTACTATTGGCAAACTTGACAAGTTTAAGCAAGCTTGGTACCATATGAAAACCTTGTATCTTAACTTAATGTCAAAAATACCTGTGCCTCAAACAGGAAATTGTGTGTGTGTGTGTGTGTGTGTGTGTGTGTGTGTGTGTGTGTGTGTGTGTGTGTGTGTGTGAGATAGTACTGCTACTGTCTGTTTATATATTTATTTGTTGTACTCCATTTTCTTTCTTCTTCCCATTCAAACTATTATTTGTAAAATAAGGGGTAAAAAGTTCTCTCTCCTTCATTCATCTTGAATGTTTGCATCCTCTGGAAAATTAGCAACATTAATGCCATCGATTGTAATTTTGTGCGTATTAAGTTTGTTATAACTTTTACACCATTGCACTATGTTTAATGTTGCTAAGTCTAACTATACTTTTTCAATAACACAACATGTTGATGAACAAATGAGAGCATGAATGCAGGAATTGTGGAATGGAGGGATGAAAGAGAATTGAATTTTTAAAAAAAAATGAAGAGTGTGTGGTTGGTGTGCCTGCGTTTATTTTTGTACTCTGTAACTGGCCTGCTTCTGGATCAGCAGTGCACCCACACATCACTGAGTGATGTGCAGCAGATTCGAGGGTTTTACCTTCATTTTAAATCATTATATTCTTCTTGTCACAAAGTCCCCTGAGGAAGATCTGAGGTCGAAATATTGGGAAAAAATTTTATGAGTCTGTTGTTTTTATCTTCATTTTATGTGCGTTTTATATATATATATATATATATATATATATATATATATATACTCCAAAAATGCTCAACCGGGAAGGGAGCGACATAAGTTTAAAAATATGATTAAAAAGGAGATTAAAAAAAACACCAACAAACTTGTTTCAAGCTCTCTGCTCTCTTCAGGGTGTTTATTTGGGCACGCTACCGGTGTTATATATATATATTGTGTGGAAGCGTGAGTTCTGCATGTGTTTCACGTGGCCTGTATCTTTTTACAATTTTGGTTTTTTTTGGGGGGTGCGTTCAGGGAGGGTGTGTTAAGGAATGATGTGTTGACAAGAATTTCCATTTGTGCCTGCAATTGTTTATGATCTCAACTTTTGAATTCAGAGTTGCTAGATGAGGTTTGCATAATATCAACCATTGAAAATAAGAAAAAAGAACTTTGTAAAATCTTCCAAAGCCATAACTTTAAAAATCACAGTAGAAGCCAACAAGAAGGTAGTAAACTACCTAGACATAACATTAGACCTTAAAAGTATTCAACAGTGCAGCAGTTGAATACCAAGAGGCACTGAATAAAAAGTGGCTACAACTACAAACTACAATACAACCCAGATAATAACATGAACAGTAATAAGAAAAACAGAAAAAGGAAGATCATATGGTATAATCCCCCATATGACGGAAGAATAAAGACTAATGTAGGAAAAGAATTCTTCAAAATTCTTATAACATCATTTCCAAAAGAACATGTACTATCTAAAATATTCAATAAAAACACCATCAAGCTATCATATTCATGTATGCCCAACCTCAAAAACATAATTGACTCATCTAACAAAACTAAAGGCAACACAGCCAAAAAGGGTAACAAAAGGACATCTTGTAACTGCACTAAAAAAGATCAATGCCCCTGAATAATAAATGCCTTTACAATAATATTGTATACCAAGCCACAGTAACAACTGATAGTGACAAAGAAACATACATAGGGATTACTGCAAACCATTTTAAAACTAGATATGCAAACCATAAACAGTCCTTCAAAAATGAAAAATATAAAAAAACCAAACAGAACTAAGTAAACACATTTGGAAACTTAAAGATAAAAAAAATAGACTACAATATATCATGGAAAATTATAAAAAGAGCAGCACCATACAATAATATCTCTAAAAAATGCAACCTATGTTCTACAGAAAAGTGGCTGATATTATGCAAACCTCATCTAGCAACTCTGAATTCAAAGTTGAGATCATAAACAATTGCAGGCACAAATGGAAATTCTTGTCAACACACCATTCCTTAACACACCCTCCCTGAACGCACCCCCCAAAAAAACAAAATTGTAAAAAGATACAGGCCACGTGAAACACATGCAGAACTCACGCTTACACACACAATATATATAACAGGTAGCGTGCCCAAAATAAACACCCTGAAGAGAGCAGAGAGCTTGAAACAAGTTTCAAAAAACCAACGAAAGGTGCCACCTAAGAAGCAAAAGAAAATCATGAAAGAGCAAAACACGCTACATTTTCTTGTGAAAAGTAGAAAATATAAAAAGATAACTCTTAAGACACAAGTGCTGAGGGCCAGTTCTGGGAATGAATCCGCAAGGGACTAAATAAATTACAAAAAACAATAAATTCCAAGGATAAGTACCGAGCACCATTCCAGCAACTTACAGAGCAGCTAGGGTGTTGCAATGACTGCTACCGGTATTTCGAAACCTGATTGTTTCTCCTCAGTGACAGCGGAAAGTGGTAATTTGATCCTCTGCCTTTC
>JADBJO010005649.1:130000-135000 GCA_016801955.1 Conus betulinus | reverse complement strand
GCAAACAATGTATAATGTGTACACTAGCTGTTTGTTATACAGTCTATATTTTGCCTGCATGTGAATGTGTGTGTGTGTGTGGTCTTTTCTTCAACGACTGTGACTTTGGTTTTTTTTCACTGAGCAATTAACTATTTTCCTTTTTTTTCAGATTTAAGAGTGCAGAAAACAAATCAATGGGCTGATGTCCTGAGCACTGCTTGGTTTGTCTGGTTTAAGGGCGTCAGTAGCTCTGCCATTATATCATGAAGTACTGTCGATAATTTCACATACATAACGAATTCTGTTTTCTGTCGGTGTGTCAATCAGTATTCTTGCTCCCCATACAAATCCACAGGTTTCATCTGATCTTTTCCAGATTAAGCACGCTTAACCATAAGCATATTGAGCAGATCAAGAAACGATTCTCGTATATGCTACACACTCGCGTAAGCCGCAACTGTAATGGGACAATGTTACGAAGCGAAGCGGTGTTTTGGTTTCGAAGCGGGTAGAAGGGAAATAACTGCTCAGATCCATGACCAAACATGGAAAAGAATAGGGGTAGGTAATAGGATGGAGGGGGGGGGGGAGGACGAGGGGAGGGGGAAGGAAAGTGAGGGAAGGGGAAGGAGCAGGACAACTGCTGGCTGTGGGTGGGGTGGAGTGAAAGTGCGGATGAGGGTGGGGGGCGGGGGGTAAAACAGCTGGTTATGTACAAATATTTAATTTCAATTTTCGTGTCGCGATTTTTTTAGCTGTTTAGTGACGGCTCTGAAAGGCCTTGTGTTTGTCACTTCATCTGGAATCACGTGGAATCTGAAGCTAGCCGACTTTCACACCAGCTTCTGTCCATTTCAACACCAGCCCTCAAGGAGCCCGAGAGCGTCCCAGGTACAAGTACATGTACATGCAAAAAACAATAAATTCCGGTCTTATGTACATTCAGTTAAAAAAAAAGATCTCCACTTCTTCAAATAATAGTATTCGATAGATGTAATGTTTATTCATCTATCTATCTCTCAGATTATCTGTCTATCTTTTTGATCATCTCTCTAAGTGTCTATGTCTGTCTGTCTGTCTGTATCTGTCTATCTACCTACCTACTTACCTACCCATCTCTCTATTTACCTGCATTCCTACCTACCGTCCTACCTACCTAGCTACCTCTTATCCGTGAATTTTCCTATCCAGCTATCTATCGATCGATCGATCCATGTAATGTTTATGTCTCAGTCTGGCTGGTGGCTGGCTGGCTGGCTGCCTACCCCTGTTTCTGTGTGTCTGCATGCTTGCCCGCCTGCCTGCTTGCCTGCCTGTTTATATTTTTCTACTACTTTTTTTTTGCGAAACAATGAGCAGAAGGATGCTTAAAATTCATGTTTCAAAAATGTATGTTCTGTTTTTCTTCCTCTCACAACGGCGAGAAGAGTTATCCGTTGTTAGCTCCGAGTCTGGCTAGACCAGATGTTTGGTCACTGAAATTCTGTGCACTACACAACCACCCCACTTGAACTTTGTTCCGTGAACAAAATTAATAATCAGTGGAAACGTGTTGTGTTCAATATGATTGGTGGATTGATTTCCAAGTCATTTTTTGTACGCTGACGTCACTGTCATTGTTATGATAATAATAATAAAAATAACAACAACAACAACAATAATAATAATGATAACAACAACATGAACAACAGCAACACAACAATACTACTACTACTACTACTACTACTAATGATAATGATGAAGATAATAATCACAACACCGACAACACCACCACCACCCACAACGATGGCAACACCGTCAACAGCAACAACAACAATAACACCACCATCACCAGCAACAACAATAACAACAACAACAACAAAAAATTATAATAATGATAGCAATAATAATAATGATAATATCATTATCATAATTGCATAACATGACACTTATCATTGTAACTATTTTCAATATTTCATCATCATCGGCCTTTCCAGACGTATTTCAAGTCAAAGCCGATGAACACCAAGTTCCACCTCTTCCTTCCTCCGCACGTGCGAATGGTCCGACACCCGGAGGACCACCTCATCCCCGCTCTCAAACAGGAACACCCCCCGCCTACGAAACTTTGCTCGCAGCTCAGCTGGCTGACGTCACAGGGAAACACGGAGTTTTCCAGCAGGAGAGTCTCGCCACCGTTTCGCACGCGGTACACGTACTGGGTGAGGTGGTCGGCTGGAGGTTGAAGCTGAAAGGAACGTAGGAGTAGATGTAGAAATGGCCCGGGTGGCTGATTTTGACGACTCCCTCGCGGACAGAGGCAGAGGAGGAGGAGGTGGTCTCCTTCCCCGCTCCTCTTGACACGTCACGTTTGGACAGCATCAGGGGCAGGGTGTGCGTGCCGTTCACTTCTGCAAGTAGAACCAGGGGGTAGGGGGGGGGGGGGGTGGGGAGGGGAGGGGGGTACCACATGAACACGGAAAGTTTAATGGAAGGAAGAAACTAAAGTGAAAACAAGGCAGAGAGGAAGACACTCTAAGGAGAAGCAGAAGATCTTCAGAGAAGACCAATGAATCCAAATGTTCATGATCAGGATCTCACAAACGCATAAATAATCCAGAGAGAGAGAGAGAGAGAGAGAGAGAGTGTATGTGCGTGTGCGTGCGTGCGTGTGTGTGTGTGTGTGTGTGTGTGTGTGCGCGCGCGCGTGAGTGTACGTGCTAGTGCATGCGTGCAAGCGTAACACATCCCTCTCCCCCCTCTCTCTCTTCTTTCTGTCTCTCCTTTGTGTGTGTGTGTGTGTGTGTGTGTGTGTGTGTGTGTGTGTGTGTGTGTGTGTGTGTGTGTCTTAGCGTGTGCGTGCTAGCGTAGCGTCTGTCTGTCTTCTCTCTGTCTTTGTCTGTCTGTCTGTCTGTCTGTCTCTCGTGTGTGTATGTGTGTGTGTGTGTGTGTGTGCGCGCGCGCGCGCGCGCGCGTGTGTGTGTGTGTGTGTGTGTGTGTGTGTGTGTGTGTGTGTGTGTGTGTGTGTGCGTGCGTGTGTGTGTGTGCGTGTGTGTGTGTGCGGGTGTGTGTGTGTGTGTGTGCACCCAGCTTAGACTGCGTGCAAGCGTGCACACGAGCGACGCGCGTATCAAAAAAGAAAAAAAACACCCTTAGTACAGGGCACATATTTCCAGTCACAACATCAGCACACATACCCTGAGGCTCCGCATCCTTGTTGAGCTGCAGCTGAAGATGGGGCGTGATGACGTCATCACTGGCGTCATCCTCGGTCTCACTGACGTTGATCTTCACCTCACCTATGATGAGATGTGAAACGCAACTGTTGAAAATGTAGTGTTTCCCGCCATACATAGCCTGAAAGTTCTGGCAAAATATACATTTTTTTTTACGTTGTTCGCTTTTCTCAGAAAACAGACGAACCGAATGTTCTGATAAACAGTTCTTGTTGTTCGCTTTTCTCAGAAAACGGACGAACCGAATGTTCTGGTAAAACAGTCCTTGTTGTTCGCTTTTCTCAGAAAACAGACGAACCGAATGTTCTGGTAAAACAGTCCTTGTTCGCTTTTTTCAGAAAACAGACGAACCGAAAGTTCTGGTAAAATATTCCTTGTTCGCTTTTCTCAGAAAACAGACGAACCGAAAGTTCTGGTAAAATAGTTCTAACGTTGTCTCCTTTACTCTGAAAACAACTCGTTCGTCTGCTGCTACCACTGCTTCCACTACAGCTGCTGCGATTGGTGCCAGAACTAGCAGTGCTACTGCTACCTTCATAACTACTAATGCTGCTGCTTCTGCTGTTGCTGCTACTATGATTACTGCTGCTGCTGCTATTGAAGGTACAGCTAGCGCTCTTGTCACTGTTACTGCTGCTGCTGCTACTATTACCATTGCTGCGACTACCACTGCTGCTGCTGTTGTTCTTCTGGTGCCACTTTTTTCTGCTGCTACTACTGTTTTTTCCAGGAGCCGGAATAGCTCAGTTGGTAGAGCGCCTGACTCGTAATCTTAGGGATCCTGGGGTTTCGGGTTCGAATCTCCGTCGGGCCGTTTCGGTACATGGCGATTTTTCTCTCTCTCGGAGTTAACATTGGTTCCGACTCCATTTCCCATACAGTCCTTCGAATGAGACTATAAACCGAGGTTCCGTGTGTGAACGCACGCGTAACATCTTGCACACACGTCAAATCCCATCACCAACTTTCGGAAGAGAAGGCCAGTTTGGCTGTTGGTATGGATGACACGTTACACATAGCACGCACCCTGCGCGAGAAATGGAAAGAATGAAGGAAATAAGGAAACTGAGTGAACGATATTGACCACATGACGCGGGAAACAACTGGATTATGCTCTTCAGTCGGCACTACCCAGGTAAGGCAGCCCGTTGTGTAAACGAGAGTGTTTATTATGTTATGTGTAAAGCGCTTAGAGCCCTAATCTTTAGAGAATAGGCGCTCTCTAAAAATTTAACATTATTATTATTATTATTATTGCTTCCTCTATTGCCTCCTCAACCTCTACTGTTCTTACTGCTGTTCTAGTGCTGGCGCCTCTCCTCCTCCTCTTCCTCCTATTTCTATTTCCACCACTGCTGCTGCTACCACTACACTCTTTCTGTCTCCCCCTCTGCCTCCTCTTACTACTTTTGCTGCTGCTTCTCCACCTCCCCCTTCAACCACCACTACTGCTGCAGCTGCTTCTCTCCTTCCTGCCGCTGTTGCTGCTGCAGCTACCTCTGCGACCACTACTGTAACTGACGCCACTCTCAGGTACTAATGCTGCTGCAGCTGCTACTACTATTACTACAGCTACTGCTGTAGTTTCTGCTGCTGTCGCTACTACTGCTGCTGCTGCTGCTCTCCTGCTGCTGCTGCTGCCACCGGTCTTGCTACTGCCGCTGGAAACGGAAGCAGAAGTAAAGAAGGAATAGAGATACAAGACTGTGAGAATGACAGGGGGGGGGAGGGGGGGGGGGGGGGGGGGGGGGGAGAGGAAGAAAGTAACAAAGTCACATGGGAGAAAGAAACAGAGTTGCCTGT
>JADBJO010005649.1:115000-127500 GCA_016801955.1 Conus betulinus | reverse complement strand
CCCTCCCTCTATCTCTCCCTCCCTGTCCTCTCTCTCTCTCTTCCTCCTCCTCTCTCCCTCCCCCGCCCTCTCCCTTCCTCCCTCTCTCTCTCTCTCTCTCTCTCCCCCCCCCCGTCTCTCACCATTTCCCCAACCAGGGTCTTCAGATCGTCGTGGGGCTCCGCACAGCACAGCGAGTCGTTCCACAATCTCCCCGCATCAGTGACCCTCCTCTGGCTGACCCTGAAACGGTTCTGCAGCATCTCGATCTCGTTCAGGTAGACCTCGGAGCAAGGCAAGCAGAAGGCGGAGTCTTCCAGCAAGACCTCTGAGGACCTTGCGGTGGTGGCGTTGCCCGAGGGTGTGGGCAGGTCAGCCAGTTCCTTGAAGACCTGGAGCCCACGGTGTGACATGCAGGCGTAGAGTATACAGTGAACGGGTTCACGATTGGAAAGGGTGCCAGCGAGAGAGCGGATTTCCCGCCATTTTCAAGTAGTTCTAGAACTACCCTCTTGACAGACAGACAGACAGACAGGCAGACAAAAAAGAGATATGTACAGACAGACGAAACGTACAGATAAACGCCCTCTAGACAGATAGACAGACAGAAAGAAAGACGGACAGACAGACAAGAAAAAGATGTGTACAGACAGACAAGACGTACAGATAAGCGCTCTCTAGATAGACAGACAGACAGACAGACAGACAGACATAAAACAGACACAGACAAGAAAGAGATATGTAAAGACAGACGACGACACGTACAGATAAACAGACAAGACAGGTAGGCAGGACGGACAGACCAGACCAGGCAGGAACAGACAGGAGCAGAAGCAGGACCCTGCCCCATCAGTGCCGTGCTTGCGCGCAAGGTTGGAAACTAGACATCGTCATCATCATCATCATCCGTGTCATCATCATTATCATCATCACAGTAATCATTATTATCATTATCATCATCACTGCCATCATTATTATCATCATCATCATTGTAATCACTATGATCATCATCATGATTGTCATCACCATCATTGTCATCATTATCATCATCATCATCATCGTTGTCATCATCATATCATCATCATCATCATCATTGTCATCAGCATTACCATTCCTATCAATATTGTCATCATCACACGAGAAGGAGCAACAAAACTAGGCAACTAAACCAAACCAAACCCAAACAAACAACCAATAAAATCAATAATATTACATAACTAAACACACACAACACAGCCACCAGTAAAAACAACACAACGTCAACAAACAACAACCACAGCAAACAAAGCAAGATCACCGGGCACCACAAACACAGCCACCAGCAAAAACATCAACAAACACCAACCAGAACAAACCAACCAAAATCACCAGGCACCACAGACACAGCCACCAGCAGAAACAACACAACATCCACAAACAATCCACAAACAAACAAAGCAAGATCACCAGGCACCATACACACAGCCACCAGCAAAAGCAACACAACATCCACAAACAAACCACAACAACAAAGCAAGATCACCAGGCACCACAGACCTTGACCAGAAGGCCAAGCAGGACGCAGTCAAGCACGGTGAAGATCAAAAACCCTACGGTCCACAGGGTCACGTGATGGTCAGGGCCCTTAGTGGTCACTTCCTGGGCATACCCAGAAGCATCCTGAACCTCTGAGTCTGAGGGAAGATCAGAACCATCGTTGGTAAGGTGGCGAAGATGGCCATCGCGATCGGAGTTGCCATTGTTGTCGTGGCCAATGCGTTGTTCAGGTGCTGAAGTGTCTAAGCTTGCAAGTTCTTCGAACTCTGTCAGGCTGCTGAAGAAATGAGACAAGAAACACCTTCTAGCATCTTTGTCGACAAATGTATGTGTATTTATTTGTTCATTCGTTCGTTTGTCTGTTTGATGTTGAAAAGCTCGATAAAATCAATTCCATTTGTTTTATCTAAATTGTTCAATGAAATTAACTCTACTAACAATTAATTCCCCTGCTTTTATTCCCCGCCCATCTCTCTCCCTCTTTTTATTCGTCTTCCCCCCCTCCCTTTAAAAAAAAAACCTTTTCTTTTTTCACTACCCTTTCTCTCTCCCTTCAATTTCTCCTCTCTTCCCCTTTAAACACATAAAATTCTAAAATTTTGATGACTCCAAACGTGTGAATTATCATACACGCGGGATAGGATGCGAGATGGAAGAACTAGGTAACAAAGAACGACTAGTGTGGCCGAATTTCATTGAACTAGGTAAAAAAGAACGACTAGTGTGGCCGAATTTCATTCAAACTGCAAGAGCAAGTGAGTGGATAATCAAAAAACAAACAAACAAACAACACAACAAAACAAAAACAAAAAAACAAAAACCCATCAAATTCCATGAGCTCTCTATGTTGTACTTTTTGTCAAACGTTCTGTCATGTTGTTTACACCAACACATCCTTAGAATAATTCTGAATTGTTTGACCACAACCCATATATATGATGAGGGAGAAGATGATACCTGAAAGAGAAGACAAGTTTGCTGACGTGATTACATCATTCATTCAACTTCTTTTCGTCTGTAGATTATCTGCTCTTTTGCAATTAAATATGGATATTGCCGTATTGTTATTATTATTATTATTATTGTTGTTGACATTAACATTATTGTCATTATTACTATTATTATCATTATTGTTGTTATTATCATCATCATTATTATTATCATCACCATTATTATTGTTATCATCATCATTATCATTATTATTAGTAGTAGCAGTGTTACTATTATTATTACTATTATATTAGTAGTAGTATTATCATTATTAGTATTATTATCTAAAAGTACGTCTGAACTGATCTTACTTCAAAATGGTGGTAGAACTCTTCGCGGAACGACATGCGTTGCCCATTTTTGTTTCCACGACGGTAAGGCGAAGCACAGGTTTCCTGCGTCGTAGTAGTGTATAAATTATGCTACCTGCTCAACGACGAATGCAATGGACAACGATCACCAGGCTTCCCTTCCCGTCTCGTCACAGTCAGAAGAGGGACACGCGCGCCTGTTGTGTGACTCTTTCCCAGTGTGGCCCAGCGAAACGAGCTGTCTGTCTGTTTCGAATCCTGGGAAAAGCACCCGTACAGTCTTCTCAGAACGAGAGCGCCTTCTACCAGTCAGCAAACGCTTCTATTGTTGGAACCATGAATTCAAATCATCGTAAGGGTGGGGAGTTGGAGGGGGGGGGGGGGGGGGGGGGAGGTTGGGAATGAAGGGAGAGCACTGTGACATGACCACCAGTAGGACTATTAATAGATCGTTATCGATTAATACACAGATTCAGAACGATGAGAAACATATTCATATCTAGCTCCTTGCCATAACAGATAAAATCTTGTTTACATCGAGTGCTAGGACAGATGTAAAAACTATATATATATTTATATATAAGTCCCTTGAGGAAGACCAAAAGAGAGTCGAATATATGGGAAATATTTTACGTGATTGTTGTTGAGTTCTTTCTTTGGATATATATATATATATATATATATATATATATATATATATATATATATATATAATGAAACAATAAATTCCAAGGATAAGTACCGAGCACCGTTCCAGCAACTTACAGAGCAGCTAGGTGTTGCAATGACTGCAAGAAATATTGAATTATAAACAAAGCTTGCTCTTATGTCTCAGATTGTAGAAATAGGGGGGTGGTAAGCCTTCATATCTGCAGTGGTAGATGATTCTGCCTAACTGACAGTATGTGCTTGAGTGGGTGAATGGGGAATAAATAAATGCTTCTCGAAATGAACCTTCAGCAAGGTTATAGTCTCCAAAGAGGGAGACCATCTCCAATGGGGAGAAAGCTCACTAACATATAACTCCTGGTCAGATACCGGTATTTCGAAACCCGATTGTTTCTCCTCAGTGACCGCGGAAAGTGGCAATTTGACTCCTCTGCCTTTTCGGTTTTAGAAGAATGCTATACCGGAAAAATGCTGGTGTGCAATACCATAGTATGTTTGTTGAGTCTTCAAAAAAACTAACTAAAGGTGCCACCTAAGAAGCAAAAGCATATATATATATATATATGTGTGTGTGTGTGTGTGTGTGTGTGTGTGTGTGTGTGTGTGTGTGTGTAAGGGAATACAAGGAAGTTAAAGCAGCAGAAACTGTCGGGTTTCGCTGTCTCTTCCTCTTTCCAGGTCTTGCTCACAATCGTTGTACTGAGCTTCGCGATTCGACGACAGCTGTAAAGGTTTTAACGATTGGTGTCCACTTGGCACAGTCTTTCCAGTCGATCAGCCTTATATGGGAAGACTGAAACAGCGAGCTGACGTGAGCCATACATGTGTACACGGATAATGCAACCACAAGAGGTAGCCTATTCGTAATTAACATAGAAAACGCATACGAGTACGGAAGTTGTTCATACGAATTTCTATGCACACAAGTTCGAACCTGAATTAACACATGAAATGGCTGAAGGGTAGTATGTTTCCGTCCAATCATATGAGTAGAACTACTTCTACCCTCCCCTCCTTCCCTCCTTCCGTCTCCCCCTTTCCGACCCTCCACCCCCAGAGAGAGAGTGAGAGAGATAGAGAGAGAAATAGAGAGAGAGAGAGAGAGAGAGAGAGAGAGAAGAAGAAGAAGAAGAAGAAGAAGAAGAAGAAGAAATCGCAAAAAAACAAAACAAAACAAAATCCTAATTTAGAGGTGAGGACATATCATCAAAACTTATCAAACGAATTCTCCCACCACCATAGACACACACTCATCAGAACCAGGATTCAAATCACAAATAGAATACAGGTACATGTAAGAGAGAGAGAGAGAGAGAGAGAGAGAGAGAGAGAGAGAGAGAGAGAGAGAGAGAGAGAGAGAGAGAGAGCGCAGTACACACCACAGACTCAATGATAGGGTGGGTCTGTCCTCAAGCCGATCAATGTTATCGTGGAGCGCTGCTTCTGGTGAGGTGAGCGATTCTCGGAAGGACTCACATTACGGAAAGTACGCATTTGCAGCGAAACGTTGGCAGGCTATTTTTAGAGCCAGTTCACATCGCGTGCCGCCTCTCTCTCTCGCTCTCTGTCTCTGTCTGTCTGTCTGTCTGTCTCTCTCCCTCACTCTCTCTGCATATATTATATGTCTGTACCAGGGACTGGAAGGTTGATTTCCTACATTTGTTATTATTTATTATTCGGTTAATATCTGTCTGTCTGTCTATCTGTCTGTCTGTCTGTCTCTCTCTCTGTGCTTCTGTCTCTATCACTCTCTTTCTCTCTCTCTCTCTCTCTGAGTGTGTGTGTGTGTGTGTGTGTGTGTGTGTGTGTGTGTGTGAGTGTGAGTGAGTGAGTGTGTGAGTGAGTGAGTGTGTGTGTGTATTTGTGTGTGTGTGTGTGTGTGTGTGTGTGTGTGTGTGTGTGTGTGTGTGTGTGTGTGTGTGTGTGCGCGTGTGTCATAACCGTGTCGTTTTGGGGGAGACAATGACCATCATGTTTTTCCAGCTGATTCACAACGAAAGACGCCTTTGACCCTTTCTGTGGGGTAAGATTCATCATGTGGAGGAAGTACGTGCCGAAAATGTAACTGACTCGTTGGAAAGTACAGACAAGTAACTATCGATCAAAAATGGGGCAATGTTCAAAATAGCATCGGGTTTTCCCAATATATTTGTCGGCTCACTTATTCTCAAACAGCGATAAAACAGACAATGACATGTGATGTATTGGGAAGCATAAGCGACGAATGAGCTTCTTTAAAATTCTTTGTAAGGCAAACAGGAGTTTAGCCGACAAAGCTAAGGATCTGGTAAACTATGGGTCTATGGAAGCAGCCCCATTTCTCTGGGAGCCGCAGCTTACAATTAAGCAAGTCTGCCTGCAAGATATTATCGCAATATAGTGCAACACAGCGCACTGCAAAGCAAAACACTACAGTACAGCATCGACCCCATACAGGACAGTATATACAGTACAGAATACCACAGCGCAGATGCAGCAGCAAGCAGTGAAATCTGATTACCTAAACGCAAGACAGTGCGATAGAGAACAACAGAGTACCGGATTACTACAGAGCAGTACACCACGACACGGTATGGCACAGTGTAGAAGACTAGAGAGCAGTACAGTGTGGTGCAGTGAGACAGAGTGCTCCAGGACAGGTGCTACGGGATGTGACACGACAGAACCTCCACGGGAGCGGCCCCATGGGTCTAGCAACCCACACTGCATGACTGCAGAGCCCACCACCGAAAGACGTCACCATCAAAGAACTACTGTGTGCTTCCAGCAGAAGACTGAGAGACAGGAAAGGAGAAATACCATGCTATAAACGATAGGATCGTTCCAACAACGAAGACTGCAAGGAGCAAACGACAGTGTGAGGACTCTAATAAAATCCCCAGACAACGAAGACACAAAGAAAACGGTAAAAGATTTGACCAAACCCAGACAACGATGACACAAATAAAAACTGTAAAAGATTTGACCAAACAGAAAACTGTAAACGATTTGACGTGACAGAAACCAGTAAAAATTTGACCAAACAGAAAACTGCAAAAGATTCGACCAAATAGAAAATTAAAGATTTGACCAAACAGAAAACGGTAAAAGATTTGACCAAACAGAAAACGGTAAAAGATTTGACCAAGAAGAAAACGGTAAAAGATTTGCCCAAACAAAAAAATGTAAAAGATTTGACGAAACAGAAAACTGTTAAAAATTTGACCAAAGAGAAAACGGTAGAAGATTTGACCAAACAGAAAACTGTCAAAGATTTGACCAAATAGAAAACTGTAAAAGATTTGACCAAACAGAAAACTGTAAAAGATTTGACCAAACAGAAAACTGTCAAAGATTTGACCAAAGAGAAAACTGTAAATGATTTGCCCAAACAGAAAACTAAAAATTTGACCAAACCGAAAAGGATAAAAGATCTGACCAAACAGAAAACTGTAAAAGATTTGACCAAACAGAAATCGGTAAAAGATTTGACCAAATAGAAAACTGTAAAAGAATTGATCATCAAACAGAAAACTGTAAAAGATTTGACCAAACAGAAAGCTGTGAAAGATTTGACCAAGCAGAAAGCTGTAAAAGATTTGAACAAACAGAAAACTGTAAAAGATCTGACCAAGTAGAAACCTGTAAAAGATTTGACCAAACAGAAAACTGTAAAAGATTTGACCAGACAGACAGAAAACTGTCAAAGATTTGACCAAACAGAAGACTGTAAAAAATTTGGCCAAACAGGAAACTGTAAAAGATCTGACCAAACAGAAAAACTATAAAAAGATCTGACCAAACAAAAAACTGTAAAAAGATCTGACCAAACAGAAAACTGTAAAAAGATCTGGCCAAACAGAAAACTGAAAGATTTGACCAAACAGAAAGCTGTAAAAGATTTGACCAAACAGAAGCAAAGTCAAGTCTGCACCATTCACGCTAAAGTCGGCCACTGTCTCAGACAGGTAAACAACATCATGAAAATTGAAGTGTTTTGCTCGGGAGACTGTAACAAGCAGAGAAAAAATGAGAGCCAAGTGTGCGTAGAACAAGACTGATTACATCAGGATGTCTTTTCCATGCACTGGGAGGAAGCTGAGGCAGCAGTGTAGTCGGTGAAACGTCGTCACCTACAGGCGTGGACAAGAACCTTGCACAACTCTTGAAACATGACGGAGAGTAGCTGATCTCCTAACTGCAATAAAACCTGGCACACTGGCGAGTGGCGACGCCAAAGGATCAATCGCTAATCGTTACCCCTACTAAGAAAGGACATTTCCAACAATGTTGATTTGATTAACCATGCCAGCAAAACAAGGCTCAAAATCATTTTGAACGGAATGTATCTAAAAGTAGATACCATTGATCCTGAAAAAAGGGTGGATTTTGCAAAGGCAGAAGTAGCATCAGATAGACCCTCTGCCCAAAAAGCCTTTAAAACCACAGGGAGTTTTACCACGTCTGCATAGACTTTGAGAAATAATTTGGGAGATTCTACCATGAGGCATTGGAGAGCAATTTCAGAGCGGGCATCAAACTCATCATCATCATCAAGTGCACTCTAAAGCCACGGGTGTGTTACTCATACAGAATGCTATTGGAAGGTGGTTCCGTACTTCAGATGGAGATTGCCCTCTATCTGTATCATGACTGATACGCATCGAGCTCACGTCTGCGGTCAGGATCAGATCTCAGAACTTCGCGTCGCTACTGAATAGCCAGCCAGACAGTGAACAAGAACTCGCTAAGCTTGTTAAATGACTGGATGAATATCAACGAGATCTAACGTGGACATGAGCCCTGAGCAGACCCACGTGACGGCTATCCACAATACCACCATCACTCCTGAAGTCACTGTGCAGGGACAGAAGACAGGGACTGGTCATCCATTCACTTCTGTGGAATCATCATTCACAGCGAGGGATCCCCATAAACATTCTCTTTACTTCAGCAAAGACAACATTAACATTGGCCAGACTGAAACCTGTAAGGAATGAAAACCACATCTTCATGAACAACGATCAGGATCATGCGTGCCCTTTTTCTTTATTCTGTCTTCATGCACGCATGTGAGGCATTGACCTTCACAGCGGATCAGGAGAAAAAGAAGCTATGGAAATTAGATGTTGTCGCAAGATACTAAACATCAGGACACACCGGTCAGATCACAATGAACAAGAATGCAAAATCCTTCATGCAGCATGTCGAACCAAAGAATGTCTGCTGACCTAAATAAATAAATCAAAAAAAAAAAGAAAAGAAAAACGCTTCGCTGGCATGACCACGTGACAAAGCCAAATGTCTGGCTAAAACAATTCTCTAGGGGTGCGTTGAGTAAGGGAGACAAGAGGAGGCGACAGACCTGCGGACTGACAACACCACAGAACAGACAGGGACGTTGCTTTGGAGACCCAGTCCTTGGCAACAACCAGCAGAGCTGGAGAAATCTGGTGACTAGTTCTTCAGTGCAGCATCCCAACGGCCCTGTTTAGAGTTCAGGAAGAGAGGGGAGATGGGGAGAATTTGTCTGTTAGTTTTTGTTTTAGATCTTATCACTGAATGTGCAGGTCACTTATTTTGTTATGCTCCTCCCTCTTCCCATTGCCTCATACCACTTGTAACAGATGATGTAAACAGACGAGTACAGATGCACAGCCATCTACTGCACACGAGCAGTTGAATCACATGTCCTCTGAGCAGTGTACTATGTCAGTATGAGTTTGTAACCATTTTAAGAGGTTAACTTCATGCGATTTTCTTCTATTTTCCGCCAAGGTGTTGAAGGTATACATGAAGGGTTAATAGCGGAGTTTAAGGGCAGTACAAATATAGCCAGGGCAACATTCACTTCTCCTGGGATTGGAAACATCAGTCTGTGCTAACATTCCGCACAGTCCAATGGGAAACCAGCACACAGGAAATCCGTTATTGCAATACTAAGCAACCGCCGTGCTATGGTCATATGACGGGACACTTTTGTTGCGTCCTTTTTTAAGGTATTACTCTGTATTGACCAGTACACAATGGCTTGCCCAGAAGAAATGAGTAGAAATAAGGTGAAATTAAAAACAATTAATACGCTGAAAGAATACAGTCTTCCTTTAAAGTCCCGTCTGGTCACAGGCACTGGAACGCAAATACCTGACTGGCTGTAAAACTCACAGTCGGTGGTCATTGGCAGTAAAGGTATAAAGGCTAAAACCCAACCAACCAACCAAGTCAACAGACAAGTCAGTACTGCTGACGTTCTCTCAAATCGCAGAGTGCTGAATGGAAACCGAAGGACAATAAAACGGTCCAGAGTGATGAGGCAGATGACCAGAGCTGACACCTCACTGGACAGCAGGGACAGAAACCCAGCCACCTTACAGGTCACACTGCTTTTCCACGTGTCATCATAATGGAGATATCTGCCAATGCGGAGCGATATTTCGTATGCTACACGATTACACGAGACAGCACAGATTAAGAAAAAGATTATTGATTCGTGCGTTACACTGTAGGTTAGTCGTGTGACACAAGGGAGCGTATTGACTGAACGTGGCCCAGGGTTTGAGAGAGAAATTTTTAACACTGTTCACGCGATTTGAATATAAACAGGCGTTGACCTGTATCGGTGCGCACTCTGAGAATGGAACAGAGATGATTTAGGTGAAGAAGAGGCGGACTGTGCCCATTGATAAAGGCAGAGGCCTAACACATACAGAAGTATGTGAATTGTAGTTGAATGACCGGTACTCAAGCCGTAAGTATCTAATTTTATATTGTGAGAATCTAGATGATTCTCCATTTTGTTTTCAACGGTTTATTGTCGGAACCGAAACTATGTTTGAAAAATTGAAGAGTTCAAAAATGTTAAAGTGTAATATGACTGCTAACTGGCTGGCAGTGTTTTGAACTCGTGTTTATCTGGTTTGTTATAGCTGGGCCGACTCCCCGTGCGGTAGAGGAAAGAAGAGACTGGAGATCGGGCACTAAGGTGGATGGCCGGGGGCTGCGCGCGTTCCCGGGCCAAGTTCCGATCCGCGGGAAGATCCAGGTTGGGCAAAAGTTTGTCGCCGACCAGTAGTTGTGATATGTAGTGGGCAGTATGGGATCCCCGCACAGAGGAAGCCAGTTCCGGACACCACAGAGAGTGTGTGCGGACACTTGCAGTGAGTAAACCTGCAAACATTAGTATTGAGCTTCAAAGAAGCGTGCTTGATTGGTTGCACCAGCTGAAGAATCAGATTATGAAAATATGTAAACTTTGATTGATGCCAGAGTAAAGAACCCCCATGGGATTTTAAAAGATTAAGGAGGGGATGAATCAAAATTGACCTTTGTTTGCGCCTTATGTGTATGGAGTGGATGCAGTTGTGGCGTGTACTGAAACCCAGCAGGACTGATTGTATGTATGGAAGTGGAAGTCAAGTTCAGTTTCTGGACTCCAGGAAACAGAGAGAAGACTGTGGTGTCCCAGCAAGGTCAGCTTGGTGAAGGACAGGTCTATCTGGGTCAGGGCACGGTGCATGGTGACAGAGGAGAGATCAGTGCGCAGGTGGGTGAGAGGATTGTTGGACAAAGATAATGTTCGTAAGTTTTTCAAACCAAGGAAAGAAGTCATATTGGCATGTCTCAGTTCGTTCTGTGAGAGGTCAAGAACCCTGAGATTTAGCAAACTGATTGAAGACAAGATCGTCTAAGAACAGTGAGAAAGAACGAGATGAATCAGATAGGCATTGTCCTTCACATCGGACAGCGTCATACCTGAACCTGTGGCATCCAAGTAGCGGATTGCAGGGGGCTGTGCCGCAGAGAAATGTTTAGGGCAGAAAGGAGTGCCCTTGACACTGACAGCCATCAGAACAGATGATGTCACACAAAACTTCATCATCACGCAGTGGACAGTACGACCAACCGTCACACAGGTGATCGCTGTGAACACAGATCTTTGAACTATGCACCTGAACAACCCGGGGCATGTTATTCTTCACATCCTTCTTCGTCCTGGAGACCGATACAGTCGTGCATCCCATTGCATCGTGTATAGAAAGGCAGACAGTCGTCGCAGTCTCCTGGACAACGGTAGTGGCTGTCAGGGCAGGAATCGTTGGGATTCATGGGGGAGGAAATAAACTTGCTGCTGCCATCAAAATTGATCAGCACTGGGGATGATATGAAACGAGTTTTAATTTTCTTCACAATTTCCTTCATCTGACTGATCAGAACCTTGGGGCATTAAATCACACACCTTGTCATAGGACACACACTGATGGTTAGAGCAGGTAAATGTCTTGATACATTGAGGATACTCACAAGTTGATTCACCTGTTATCCCGACAGTCAGAGAGCACAACACAGACCAGGCTGAATGCTATGGTGCTGAACTGATTGTCACATGCAAATGTGGGGTGTGTGAAGACCTGCAAGAAACCAGTCAGTGTGTGACTGTGGATCTGGAAGATGGCAAGAGCTATATGCTCTGGATGCAGACTGGAACCATATAGGAACACTGCATACGTTACGTGACCATCACTGCACGTGACCATGGAATGTAGCCTTTTGGCCAACGTAAACTTTGTACTGGTCAAGGTAACTGAGAGTGAATTGTGGGGAGAGTTCTCAGCCTCACTCATTTTGAACACACACATTGCTTTATATTCCCACGCGCGTGGAAAATATGAAGAAATACCTGATGTTTTACACTTTCCCAGAAAAAAAAGCACGTCTTCTTGTTTGAAGAGACCTTTTCCATTTTGATATCTGCCGAATGATGAAAGATGACTGTATTAGCACTAATAATGGTATGTGTGTACACAACATTCGAGACTTCTTTCCTGTAGTACAAGCCAGCTACTGTTTTTTTTCCAGCACATCTTCGTGTACGTGGCTTGTGCTTAGAAGTCTACCGCACCAGTAAGGCGCACACTGTGGAATACCCGACCTGCCTCCGAGTGAGCGGCAGTACTCGTCAGCTTTTTTGTTGTGGCCTGTTAGATCAATGTCGTGGAGACGAAAACCACTGACCAGTTTGTAACACTGGTTACAGAA